>CM047875.1:2361648-2419032 GCA_026212405.1 Petrea volubilis | reverse complement strand
AAATAAAAGTCATAAAAAATATATAAAACATATTTATATATATATAATTTATATATATATATATAAACGAATATATAAATATAAAAACAAAAACACACACACAAACACACATTAAGATCAAAGGACACACACACACACAATTTTAACAGACGCGCAAACACACACTCACATACACATACAACACGGTGTGACAGCAAACACACACAATACACGCATCTATACACACACACACACACACACACACACATACACACGTATCTATATATATAACCTTTTCATTCTTCATCAAATCATGTAAATTTGTACAGTATTTCGACCAACTCGATGAGAGGAACTCATTTGTGGTGACATTGTCTGGTTTTAATGGTTGGTTGAGGAGTTCTTGTGGTGGTGGTTTGAAACGGCAGTGGCTATGGCAGTTCGAGGCTTACCAGTGGTTTTTTTCCAACACAACTTGCATGGATCTTGAGCATCTTGGCCTAGGTAGTGTATTGGTGAGGCCAATTTAGGATTAGGACCGACAGTGGTGGTGTAATTAGGGGGCTGCAGGCATTATGACGGGTTTAAGGTTTTTGAGCAACTTTTTGGGTCATGACTCCAACGGTGGCGGCGCTGGTGGAGGGGTGGTGGTGGAAGAAAAAGGTTGAAAAAAGATGTTAAAAAATGAAGAAACAAAATGAAAAAATAAAAAGGGGTTTATTAAATAAAAATAACATAGGTTATTTTAAAATTTTAACAAATAAAGGGAACTAATTTGCAATATTGGGTAAGTTTAAATTTATAAGAAGATGAGTATAATAGTAAATGTGTTTGCATTCAGGCGCACTTCGATCATTTTAATCACTTTTAAAAGTCAACATGAGGCTAAATCGCACGCATATATGCACCCCAAGTGTGCGCACTTCACACTCCATTATCGTGGGAAAACACACAATGCTTTCGGAACCACGGGGTATTTTCACCTATTTTTAAACCATAGGGAATTTTCAGTAAGTTTGCTAAATCAGAGGGGTGTTTTTTAAAATTTGGCCTTTTTTATTTCCTTAGGAGAAGGGGTAGAGCATAACATTTCATTATTCTCGTTAGTAATAACAGAAAGGATCAAGTGGTGCAAATCCAATGGGAAATTTGGATAAGAAGATGAAAATAAATTCGAGAAGAAAGTTTCAAAAATCTTACCAATTTTTGTCCATCTCATAATTTTGTTCTTTTTGTCGGGCTGAATTTCTAAGATATGATTGTTTTTTTCTGTGTATGATGGTTGAGAGATGAAAAAACCTTGAGTTTGTATCTCCTTTTTGGAGCCACTTAATTCTAGATTTTTTATGCCACAAATGTTCCACTTTTTTTTATAGCTTTCATCCAAATCCAATTGAACAGCTAGCAGCCTCTAGCTCTAGATTTTCAGTTGTTTGTTTCTCAGCCTGCAAAGATTCAATCAAAAGTTTTGCATTTTTAATGTGAGAATGACAATTTCCAAAATGTACAAGAATCCATTCCTTGAGTTCTTTATGAGTTTGCTTATTCTTGGAATGGAGAATAAAGTGAGCAGATCCTCCAAACACCGTACTCCAAGCATGTCTAACCACATTCTCACAAGAGTTGTCACCCAAGCTACATATGATCAAATAGGAAAGGTTTAGGGCTAGTTTGGTAATCAAAATCAGTGGAAAGAAGGATAGGGCAATGGTTCGAGGAGGTTCGAATAAGATGCTTAATTGTGGAATTGGGAATAGGGTTGTCCATTGAGAATTCATAAAGGCACGATTCCACTTCTTTAGTTATTCCAAGTAAATAGGAGCCCAACAAAGCCTAAGTGATGGAGGCCAATTTCAAAAAATAAATTTTGAAAGCTATTTTTGATGAGGAACCAAAAGGTCTACCACCCTTTTTGTCAGCTAACAAGGTGATAGAATTGAAATCCCCCAAGATCACCCACAGGCCTCCACAGTTGGAATTGACTTTTTTTTTTTTTTTTCAAGCAATCCCAAAAAAGGTACTTTTCTAATTAGTTACAAGGACTATGAACACCAATCAGATGCCAAGAGTCAAGAGGAGCAGGGGATTGTACAATAACATCGAAAACCAGTTGTTTGAATCAAGGATTTGAAAAGAAACACCATTGCTCTAAGCAATACAAGTCTCGATGGCACAAGAAATAGCAGAAATAAAATGAGAAGATGAGAATTTAAAGAGAGCAAGGGTAGAAAAAGAAGAGGAGAGTTTGTTTGTTTTGAGTTCACAAAGAAGTAGAACGGCAGAACGAAAATCAGAAAGAGTTGCCCTAAGAGCTCTGATTGCCTCAGGACGAGCAATCCCTCGGCAATTCCAAAACATAATCTTCATGTGAATCACTCTCTTAGCCCTCTCGGGCCTACTTCAGTGTCACAGATATCAAAAAGTTTTGGGGATAATTTAGAATTCAATGAATTGAGGCTTTGCTTCAGCAGAGTCGGTCTCTTGTCTCTTCTAAGTGATAAGTGGCCATTAGGTTGCAATGTGTAACTAGCAGGATCGGCATGAGGCACAGTCAAAAAAATTACCGTGAGCAAGTTAAACTAGGAATCATAGAGATATAGTCATTAACCATTAATTCTTTGTACAAACTCATCAAAAATTCATGCCTCCATAAAAAAGGCAAAATTAAGGTAAAGATAATAATTGAAATGCAAATTGTATTACGGTTCATGAATGACACTAATAGAGCTTGTAATTATTCTCTCTTCCCCATTTTCATCGATTTATAGGAATTTGATTGCTTGATCAGAGTATATCTTCATTTTGAGATAAACGTTGAGTAGCAAATGCAAAAGCAAAGCCGCCTCAACACTTAAAGAAAAAGATTTTGTTGATGCCATGGAAGAGGTACATTTTTTGTCTATCAATTCCAAAAAAAAAAAAATTAACAGCGCATCTAGCCAATAGATGAGCCATAACACTGCTCGTACATCGCACAAAAGTAACACTACATGAAATTAGACTAGCCATAATGAGCTTCATGTCAGCAACAATATTGCTCAAAGGAGATAAATCAGGTTCTGCGGATATGAGTTTTTTGGAACAGAGTAAGACAATCACCTTTAAGCACGAAACTATCCCAACCCGAACGAATGTCCAATTGGGGAGCTTCCTTGCCTGCCAAAGCTTCAACATACTCTGCTACCCCAACTCCAAAAAACAGTGTAACATCTAGCCAACACAATCACATGTTGAAAGACGGGCCACAACGCCAATCCCAAATTCCTGTCTATCAACAAACACATCACCATCAAAGTTCTATTTAACCCCACCTAAATTTGGGGGTTGCCAAACTGACATGACAAGACTGTTAAGAGGGAAAAAGAAAAAAAAAATACTACCAAGCAAAAGCAACCAACCACCTCCATAGGAGCAAAGTAGTTATCTTCCATCAACCTAATTCAGATTTTGAAAACTCACCCATAGCAAACTTCAACCAAGACTTGGGCTCCAACATCAAATGAGCTAGCACCCCAATTGGCATATCAAGTACAACCCAAACCTGTCAGGGAGAAAAGGCAATGTAGCAGAAAGTCAAAGAAATCTTAGTCTTATTATGGCAAAACAGACAACCATGAGCAGTAAAAAGAATCCCCTTATTTGGAAATTAGACAAAGTTGGCGAAGCATCATGGAAAAGTTTCCAAGCAAACATATGGATCTTCGGCAAGATAGCAAGTAGCCAAATGAAAGCAAGAGAATCGTGAACAAGAAAAAAGCGTACTAATCAGATTGAATATCTCTTCATTGGAATTTTTAATTCCTAATTATTCGTGATTAGATTTCAATGCAAGGTATTAGCTCCCCAAGAAAAACACCTATGCTAACTTCCATTGTGATATGAGCTGAAAAGCAACATACAAGCCTATTAAAGCCACACATAACTTTATGGCAACATAAACTAGTTGCTCGTCCTTTATTTATCATGAAAATTGTTGAAGTTGAAGCTATTGTTGGCTTGTGTTACTTGTGTATACAAAAACTTCATAACCCAAGTATGTGTATGGCATGGAAATAATGGTTTAGTGACCCTTTGATACTATTAACAAACAATTTCGCAACTTCACTTTGTTGAATTTAAAACATAAGCCAGTTCTATTTCCATAATTTCAATATGATTTATGTTATAAATACTTTACTCTATTTGTGTTTTAAATGATGCAATGAAATTGTATTAGATTCTCTCATCAGAATTTATATACATTTTGAAATAGTAGTGTAACCTCATATTCCCTACATAATCTTGGTGGCCCTTCTTTCTCAAAATGGTATATTTTAGAAATTACTAAGTTCATACCCAATTAAAGCTGGCATGATATTCGAATAAATCTACATATTTCACTTAGATATCTTGCGATGTGGGAACAATCAAAACCTAGACTAAGTTGTGAATAGCGAAAATCAGCAACTCAAACTCATAGAATTGATTAGATTACATAAAAGGGCAATTGGTTAAGCAGAATTAGTATTAATACTTGCAATATATTGTGTTGAATTTGCACTATATGGATCGATATTTGAAGAATTAGGTTGAAATTGTGGTGCATATATATATATATATATATATACATATAAACTTGATTTAAAAAGTCAATTGGCCAAGTAGAGTTAGTATAAATGTATATTATATTGAAATTGCAACATATGGATAGACGTTTGTAGAACTAATCAAATTGGCTATAATCTTTCCCTAAATTGATCAAATTGACTGTAATCCTCAACTCAATTAATAAAATTGTCATAATATCCAATGCAATTGATCAAATTGGTCATAATCCCCAAGACAATGTACCAAATTGACTATAATCTTCATCTCAATTGATTAAATTGAGCACAATTAACAACTCAATTATTTAAATTGGACATAACCCCTAATTCATTTGATGAAAGTGGACTTTACCCCTGATTCAATTACGAAATTAAACATTACTCCTAATTTAATTGATGAAATTCGACATTATTTCGATTCAAATGATGAAATTAGACACTTTTTTTAACTCAATTGAAGAAATAGAACACTAACCTAATTCAGTTGATAAAATTATGCATTTGGCAATTGGACATTTCCCGAATTAAATTGAGTCAATTTGACATTTGTCCTAATTCACGAGTCAATTGGATTTTTTTTTTCCCCTATTTACATTTTTCCCAATTCAGATAAATCAATTTGACTTTTGTCCCAACTTAATTAATGAAGTGAGACACCCCTCCAATATTCCCCTGATTTAATTTAGTCAATTGACATTTCCTCAATTCAATCGAATCAACTTCATCTTTGTCCTATCAATTAAGTTAATTGGACATTTTTTTCCAATTGAATTGAATTACTTGAATATTTTTCCCGGATTCAATTGAATTAATTGAACATTTCTCACAAATTAGATATTTCTCCATATTTAGTTCAGCCAATTGAACATTCCCAGCCACCTAAATGAGTCCGATTGGATCCTTTCCCAATTCAACTCATACTACATTTTTTATTATTTGGTACTGCGATTGGACAAACCTAAATACATCAGCCAACACAAATAATATTTAATTTGGGCAAATAATATTTATACTTTCTTATTTAATACTAAGATAAATAACAATGTTAAAATTATCACAAATAATATGTACTAAATAAAAATAATTTTTATGTTGTCACTGAATGGCTTTGAAGTGTCGTCACTTGTTACATTGAAATATATCTCCAAAAATATTGAAATTAATTAAAATAAAAAAATATATCAAATATCAACAATAATAGTTTAACAATACATTTGACATACGAAACCAATTTCTAAACAGGGATTATTAAAGTACCTCTGCGTTATGACAAAAACATACATGCTACATATCTAATTACAAACAAAAATACGATATTTTCGCATATCACAGATATCATATTATAAGTTAATACTTCTCATATATATATATATATATATATATATATATATAAATCATCCTTACAAATTAACTTGTCATAATTTAAAAAATAATTAATTTTTGCACCCCAAGGCAAAACTTTATTCCTCATAGGGTATGAAAGAGAAAATACAAAGAAAAAATAAAATGTCGAAATAAAAAAGGAAAGACATCTAACAATCAAAGAAAAGGGTAATTCTTTTAATTTCAGAACGATGATGAAAGATCCAAAAACCAAAAAAAAAAAAAAAAGTGCATCAGCAGTGTCCCTTCAGAGAATTACTGAGATTCAGATTTCAATCACAAAATCATCAGAATTAGCATGGTTTAATGTAACAAGCATCATCAGGAACACCCCTAAATCATTATTTCTTTTGCTGATGAAACTTTTATTTCCGTAAATTTTTAACCAGCCAAAAAAAAAAAACAATTTGCAATTGAAAAATCAAGAAAAAGAATAAAACGAGAAACCGTTAAAAAGAGGGTGAAAAAGCTCAGATAGATGTGAGAAATTAAGAGTCTTTTCCCTGACCTTACACAAAGAAGGCCTCATAATGAGCTGGGATTAACATCTTGTCATCACTGCACCACCCTATTTCAATCTACACACACACACACACACACACACACATATATATGTGCCATAGTCAATATAAATCATTTTTCAACAGGTGCGGGGGGTTGAGGGGGGAAGGGGAGAGGAAACATGATCGAACCTTTGCGGCAGAGCCTTAAATAGTGAAGGGAGCTAGGGTTTATTGAGAATTCAAATCAAAATGTTTCTTAGTGATGGGCCAAGCCCAACAGACCTGGTCCGGGGTTTAGGGCTGGTTTATACTATTACGCTGTTATTTAGTCAAAGAATTCATTTAATAAAGGTATAATTACCAGAAACTTCTTCAAGTTTTACTTCAGTAAAAATATTTTTTATTTTTTTATTTTGATCATAGTCACTCGATTCTTATCTACTAATCAATTAATTTGAAGTTGAGTATTGCACAAGCTCAATATAAGGGCGATCCTCAAACTTAATTGTCCCATTTACAACCCAATTAAAAATTTGTGCTTCATTCATTGAATTTTAATTTACCACATAATGCTAAAAGGTAGAGGGGCTTTGTGTAATTATAGTATTTAAAAGATGGTGCTATTTGTATAATGGAATCAAATATCAAGGATGGTAATCGTCATTTCAATTTTTTTTTTATTTAATTGAAACAAATCTTAAAGGAATTTTGGTAATTGTTCCTTTTAAAAAAAAATAAAATTATTTAATTATATTTCTATTATCTTACGTCAGGCTCTGATGGTAAGTAAATAGGATAAAAACATTGCATATCATAAATAAAAGGACATTTTTATCAAATTTAAAGCTTATTGTGTTGACCAATTAATTGAAGGAGTATAAGTTTGTGAAATATAAAGGAAAATTTGTTACAAATGTTATAATACAATAAAAGCAAAATGCATTTTACCGTTAAAACACTGTGAAATTGGATAAGAAATTAGTCCTGTTTTGTCCAAAAACAGAAAAAAAAAAAAATGAGTGTTTTTTGTTGGCTCTCCACAATTGTCATTTTTCTATATTTGATTAGAATAAATTTTATCCAATTTTTCATTTTCATGATTTGTTTATAAAACTGAAAATCTATATCTATTACATATAACGGAATAGTCAGTATAGATTTATAATAAGTGACAGTATAATTTCACGACAAGTGTCGACAACATGTTTATTTTTTATACGTCCATGAATTAAACATACTATTACTAACTATTTAGTCATTTAGTATAATTTTGAATTATGAAAAGAGTATATTGTTTAACAATTTAAGGTTGAACCACAAGCTCATTACCGTATTACTTAACTATTTTAAACTACTTGCTATAAATTAAGTGAAATGTTTAAATCTTATGAAATTTTATATTCCAAAAATCTAAAATACGCTTACGTTTGAATTTGAAATTAAATAATATTTTCATTACTTATCAATGTAAATTACTAATCATAGTTATGAAGAACATTTATAATACCTAGCTAGAAAACTAACATACTAGAATAGAAGAAATAAATTAGATAATATATTTCCTATAAAAATATTAATAAAGTTTATTATTATTCAAACTAATTATTGATTAGCCAAAAAATGATTAGTAAAGAAACTAACAAAAAAGTATGACATAACGAAATATTAGAAAGTAAAATATTAGCTGAAGACATCCTAAAAAGAATATAAATTTATATTATTATATATTTGAGAGCGGTATATGACTAAAACAAACTCAATTTTGACTCAATTCTCACTTCTTAAAATTTTGAATTATTTTTAATTGATAAAACAACTTTAATCGTTGTTTAAATTTAATTATGGATTTCCTTTATTGATTTTCTTCCAAAAATAATCTAAGTAATTATTTCCTCAAGATCATTCAAATTTTATTAACTTAATCACTTTTCTTTAATATGCACTTTTCCATATTTATCTCTTTCTTTAATTTTATCTTTTCCTCTTTATTTGATACAACAATGAAAATTTTTATCCCAACAATAAATTTGAAACACAATGGGGGATCAAACGTCCCCTCCTCTGTATGAACATTAATGAAGATTTGTTAAGTCTCCTTTTTTCAATCATAATATTTATTGGTAAGTTCTTCACTTTTCATTCACAATTAATGATCTTTTATAACTCGCTTTATTTTGTTATACTATTTTTATTTATTTATTGGTACTTAATTTTTGTGACCATCTTTTATTTTTTAAATAATATCAATATTATTGTATTTTTTTTTCTTGTTTTTACTTCTGTTTTTAAAGTTAGTTTTTTGTTATACTTTCTTTATTCGATTTGAGATTATATATGTGTTTTCTGAATGGCTTGACGAGATTTGTTTGATTTGTTAGCTAAATCTTTTTTTTTAATCTCTAAATTGATAACTCTCTCATCATTTAATTTTTATTTTTATCCATATCTTTACATGTTTCATATTTTTCGCTTATTTTTAATGGTTCATATTCAAGTTTCTTTGATACTTTTTTTTTAAGATCCTTTGATTTCTTGGGTTCATTCAATGCCCGGTTTAAGTATTTTATTTATCTATTCAAGCTTTTATCGATATATTTTCTCCTTTTACCTTTTTCTATTGTTGTCATTTTTTCCCCTTTTGCCATTACTTTATTACTCAACTTCTCCATTTATTTGCTTGAATTTTCAGTTTATTCGAATTTTCATTTTATACTTTGTACTTAAATTAAGCAATTTATTAGATCTTGATTGGTACACTTTTTTAAATTGATCGAATTCATCATTTATTTATTTAATTCCATCAAGGTCTTTATTTTTTCAAAAATATTTTCATTGAAAGTAGTCATTCTTCAATAACACTTCATTTTATTTTTGTTTTTACTTTTTTTTTTGTCCAAATTCTGTTTTCAATATTCGATTTCTACAATCATGTTTTGATAAATATATTTTAAGTAATATCTATGACTTTAAATTTTGTATGTTTTCTTTGTCATTATTTTATTATTCAAATGCTTTATTTGTTTTGTATTGATTTTTTACTCTCTCTCCACCCATCTCTCTCTCTCTCTCTCTCTTCTTTTTAAAGAATTGAGGGGCTATATAAGTCCCTTGCGTTCTTCTTTTTTTTTTTTTTCATTTTCATTTATATATGTGTGAGTACTTATATACCTATTAATTTGGATTTTTTGGAGAAATATTTATATATGATTTTATTAATTAATGAGTGTTGAATTTATATATTGATCTACTTGAGAAGATAGATTGATGACATGCAACAACTTTTCTCGAATGACGCTTTGATTCTGTGACTAAGCCTCCTTCACTGGAAATGACATATCTTCTGGTTATATTTATTATCTAGGATCTTCATATGGATAGTATTGTTTATCTTATATCTGTACAAAGTATTAAGATTTTTAACAAACATATATCAACGATGGCTATCAAGTTTGATTTCATTAAAAATGTTCACTAAAACAAATCAATTAGAAGCTAAAAATATTGGTGGTATGTGTGTAAAATGTCCCCGAATATAAAAATAGTAAGGGACGAATTACATTGATCACCCCTGTGGTTAGGCTAATTTACGAGAAATCCCTTGTTTTTTCAACAATTACCAAAAACTCCCATGAGGTTATATCCATATAACAACTAGCACCTAGCCTTAGGTTGATTTATTTTAATTTTCAAAAATACCCTTTCCTCCTTTTTTGGGCGATTTACACTGACCACCCCTGAGGTTAGATTAATTTACGAGAAGCCCCTTGTGATTTCAAAAATTAACAAAACCCCCCTAAGATAATACTCATATTACAACTAGCAGCTACTAATAAATAATGTTAATTCAAGCATTGATATGTTATATTTCATAACTTCAACAATAAATATGACATAAGATATTTTTTAGGGTATAGAGTATAACTAACCATTTATTTTAATTATGTTCTATGTTATAAATTTATACTAAATATACGTAATATGTGCTAAATTTACATTTGAGAAAAATACAATTATATGTGTTGCATATATCCGTAATGTGAAATGATAAATATAAATGTTCATTGAAATAAAAAATTTAAATTAAGTAATGCATTTGAAAACTTTATCTATAAATTCAATAGAACATAAAATTTGACTTGCTTGAGGACTTTAACTCATTTCTCTTAAAATTTACTATGTATTAGCGATAATATGTCATACTTGATGTGTTGGTAAATACTTTTAATGCATTAAATTCAGAATATTTATTTGAATAAACAATCACATTTTTTCAAATCTATTACATGAAAATTTTATGATAACAATATATTACAGAGGGAAAAAAAAAGAATTAATATTGTTGATAAGTCAACCTAAATAGGTGTTAGTTGTAATATGGTTATAACCTCGGGAGATTTTTGGTAATTTTTGAAACTATAGGAGTTTTCTTGTAAATTAGCCTAATCTCAGGGTGGTCAATGTAAATCACCCAAAAAAGGAAAAGGGGTACTTTCAAAAATTGAAATAAGTCAACCTAAGGCTAGGTGCTAGTTTTAACATGGGTATAACCTCAGGGGGTTTTTGGTAATTTTTGAAAAAATAGAGGGTTTATCAGTAAATTAGCCTAATCTCGAGTGGTCAGGATAATTCGCTCCAAATAGTAATGACATTTATAGTATAGAGATGGTGCTCCAATATGAGATAACTTTTTGTTTGTTATTATTTATGAATTCTATTCGACATTTCTTTCATTTTGATCTTTTTTAACCACATTAAAAAAATTATAAAGAATCTGCAAGTCTAATTTCATAAATTGTATTATTATTTCTTTATCATTATCACTGCGTAAAGAAATGTTAATCTGACTTAACATTTGAGTCATTATACATTATTTGTACTTATTATTGGTTTGTTCCTAAATTCCATTATATTTCCACTTTTATAAAAGTTTGAAGTTTTTTTTAATGCAACTATAATATATATTGAATTTTAATTATTATTTCATCTAACAACTCATTATCAAATTTATCGTTCACCAATACTTATGGGTGTAATACTAGTTAGCTATATAAATCTGAGCATATAAGACCCTAGTTCCTGACAAAATGGTTAAATGAGTTACAAAAATGCTATATTGGTAGCAAGTTGAATGAAGAATGCTAGTTGACCCAAAGCCGATAATCGAAATAAAAAGGATATAATTGCACCAACATTCTTGTAAAATTTCTAATTGATAAAAAAAGACCGTTCAAAATTAATTTGATATGAAGATCCCGGTTACAATATAAAAAAGAGAATCTGAAATGCTGCAATCTACTAATGTGCCCCACGCAAATGGTACGAAGATTTATTGTTTTGTAGTTATGAAAAAACCATTTTACATTCATTTTGATTGAATTTTTCCTATCCCACCGCTCTAGACAACAAAAATTAGAAAGCCTTCTTTAATGGCTTCTACCTCCAACACACGAAGGAAAAGACATTGCAAGAAATTTTTAGAGTTTTCAGCCCCAAAAATTTCACTAAGGGGGAGGAAAGAAAAAGATAATGTTAATGAAGCCACAACGGAGTAATCTGACGAGGATTGTCATTCTAGTTTTTCATCCATAATGATACGAATCAAATTTTGGGATGATCAAAAAATTTATGGAATGGAACGTTGAGCATAGGGGAGTCCTATCTTGAGAAGAAGAGACTTGTCAATGATGGGGGGTCTAACCTGTAAAAAAGCATTAAAACTCCATTGAATTAAGTAAGTATTATCTTTAGGAAGAATAAAGTGTGGACAACGAAACTGGAAAAATGAATTCTTCTTGTTTTCTACTCATTTGAAGAGTAGTACATATATGTATTTACAAGTGGGCCCATAGACAGTTGTAAACTAATTCTAATTAACTAGACTAACTAATGAAACTAATCTAACTAAATCTGTTAGACATAAAAGTGAAACAACAAATAAAGAGAAAACGTGTTTTGTGTATAAAATAAATTACAACTTTTTATGTAGTTAATACTCCCCCGCAAGCTGGAGAGTGTATAGACAACACGCCCAGCTTGAGAATAAGAGAGCGAAAACGGGCAGTAGGCAGAGGCTTCGTGTAGATATCCACTAATTGATCAACAGATTTGACAGGAAGAAGACGAACGAGACCTGAGAGAACTTTTTCACGAACAATATGACAATCAAGCTCAATGTGTTTCGTTTGTTCATGAAAAGTAGGATTGGCGGCAATATGAAGTGTTGATTGATTGTCGCAATAGATGAGTGCAGGTGTAGTGGAAGGAATGAGAAGATCATCAAGCAAGAATTTAAGCCATTGAAGTTCACAAGTGGTGGAGGCTAAAGCATGATACTCAGCCTCAGACGAAGAACGAGAAACAGTGGGTTGCTTTTTCGATTTCCAACTAATAAGTGAATCACCAAGAAAAACACAAAACCAGTGACCGAACGACTGGAATCAAGACAGTCTGCCCAATCAGAATTACTAAAGGCACAAAGAGAGGTGGAAGGAGTAGAAGGAAAGAAAAGGCCATGGCTGGGAGTGGCTTTGAGGTAGCGCAGGAGATGATGGGCATCTTTAAGGTGGGAAGTGGTAGGAGATGAGAGAAATTGACTGAGTTGGTGGACTGTAAAGGAGATATCAGGGCGTGTAGAGTAATCGACCAATGAGGGGCCTATAAGAGGGGATATCAGCAAGAGGATCACCTTGAGATTTGCTGAGTTTGGTTGTGGAATCAATGGGAGAGGAAGTAGGTTTAGTGGCAAGGAAGCCGGTGTCGAAAAGGAGCTCAAGCATGTATTTGCGTTGACAAATGGAGAGGCCAGATTTAGAACAGGTGATTTCAAGGCCAAGAAAGTATTTTAAAGGACCTAAGTCCTTTATTTTGAAGGTAGAATCGAGAAAGGATTTGATATGCTGGGTTTCAGTAAGATCATTACCAGCAAGAATGAGGTCATCTACATAGATTAATAAGGCTGTAAAAGAAGAAGAACACTGTTTAACAAAGAGAGAGTAATCAGATTTAGATTGAGTGTAACCTTGCGAACACAGGGAGGAGGATAATTTGGAGAACCATTGTCTGCTAGCCTGCTTTAAACCATATATAGCCCGTTGTAATTTACAGACTTTGTTAGGCGTGGCAGCTGCAAATCCAGGGGGTAAAGACATGTAGACTTCTTCAATGAGGTCCCCATGTAGAAAAGCATTATCGACATCAAGTTGATGTAAATGCCAATGATGAATAGAGGCCAAAGCAAGGAGACAACGAATGGTTGTCATTTTGGCAACGGGAGAATAGGTGTCAAAGTAGTCAAGACCTTCGGTTTGGGTGAAACCTTTGGCCACCAAACGAGCTTTGTAACACTCAATACTGCCATTAGATTTATACTTGATCCGAAAAACCCATTTACATCCAATGGGATGTTTGCCAAGAGGGAGATCAACAATGGTCCAAGTTTGGTTTTGTTCCAAAGCAGAAATTTCCAAGGCCATAGCATCTCTCCATGCTTTATGCTTTACAACCTGAGTATAGGTTCTTGGTTCACTTAGACTAGTAATAGATAGAGTGAAGGCTTTGTGGGAAGGGGAAAGGGAATTATAAGAGAGGACATTAGAGAGAGGATAAAGAGGGAAGAAGGTAAAGTTATTTGTGTGAGCTGGATTGGAGAGAGAATGGTGGTAAGCATGTAAGTATGAAGGAATTTTTCTTGTACGAGGAGGAAGTCTAGTGGCTGGATTAGGGTTAGGCTGGGGAGGAGATGAAGAAGGAACAGGTACGGAATCTGGATAAAGAGGTTCATGGCTGGATTGAGGAAGAGAGAGAGGAGAAGATATTGGAGTATTGAAAAAGGGAAAAGTGTGTTCGAAAAAAGTGACATTTCTAGAAAGAAAAATGTCATTAGAGTGTAAGTCCATAAGAATATAACCTCTGGTGCCTGGGTTAAACCCCAAAAAAATATATTTTCGAGCCCTATGATCAAATTTTGATCTATGGGATTGGAAAGTGCTAGCAAAAGCTAACGAGCCAAAAACTCGTAGGATAGAGTAATCGGGAGTGTGGCCATGGAGTAATTCAAAAGGTGTTTTGAGAGAAAGAAGTGGAGAGGGAAGTCTATTGATCAAAAATACAGCATGTAGAACAGCATAGGACCAGAAAACCTTGGGAAGATGGGCTTGAAAGAGAAGAGCTCGAGCAACATTGAGAAGGTGCTGATACTTTCTCTCAACGATGCCATTTTGCCGAGGTGTTTCCGAGCAACTTGTGTGATGAAGAACGCCTTTGGCAGAATAGAAATCAGGCATCAAGAATTCAGGACCATTGTCAGACCTAATAGCCTTGATTTTAGTATCAAATTGTGTAGCAACGAAGGCAAAGAATGACTCAATATTCTATCTGACTTCAGATTTGTGTTTCAACATAGAAATCCAAGTATAGCGAGTGCAATCATCCACAATAGTAAGAAAATACTTATGACCAGTCACAGAAGGGACAGAGAAGGGCCCCCATATATCCATATGAACAAGATCAAAGGGATGAGCTAAAACAATAGTGCTTACAGGAAAAGGCAAACGTTTTTGTTTGGCAAATTGACAAGCATCACAACAAGTATGTGAGGTGTTACAGGGAATATATGGATGAGAAGTATGCAACATTTGTTGAACAAAAGAAGATAAATGTCCTAGTCTACAATGGCCAGTGATGGGACTAACAACAGTGGTAGAAGTGTTTACAATAGAAGTAGGAAAAGAATGAGTAAGAATGTAAAGACCATTGGAGACCTTAGTTGTACCAATCGCCTTCCAGCGTGTGAGGTCCTGAACGAAGCAATGAGAATCATTAAAAATGAGGCAACAATGAGATAGAGAAGAGAGCTTGGTTACAGAGATAAGATTGAAATGGAAAGATGGGATGTAAAGAACATCAGTGAGAATGAAGTCAGTGGAAAAATGCACTGTTCCACTAAAGTGAGCTAGCACGTGAGAGCCATTTGGAAGAGTGACAGAGATAGAAGGAATAGCACGACAGGTAGTGAAAGCAGAAATAGTGAAGCGACAAAGAGAGAAGTGGTGATAACCTGATTGGAGACTGGAGTAGGAAGAGCAGGTGGTTGGATAAGAGCTAACAACTGTTGGTATTGTTCTGGAGTGAAAGTCAGAGGAAGAGTAGGTAGAAGACCCGAAGCAACCGGAGAAGTAGGTAGAATACCTGGGGCAGCCTGAGAGTAATTAATAGAGGATAACTTGAACTTGTATCCTGGAGGATAGCAATGTAATTTGTAGTAAGTGTCAATAGTATGGTTAGATCGTCCACAATGAGTGCAAATCTTGCCAGATTTAGAAGAGAACGGCTGGTTGAAGTTGCGTTTAGGAGTAGATGCTTTAGTAGACTGAAAATGGCCTTCAGAAGTCCTGCTAACAAGAGCAGTATGAGAAGATTCTGAACCAAATTGGCGTTCCTGTTGAATGCGCATAGAAAACGTTTTGTTGATAGAGGGCAAGGGATCAATCAACATGATTTGGGAACGCACTGTAGAAAATTGATCATTCAGGCCTTTAAGGAACCGAATAACATAGTCATTCTGGTGATAACGCTCAAACGTAGCAAAGGCACCACAAGTACAAGGAGTAGGGCACGAGCAAGTAGGTAGAGGTTTGAATTTACTCAATTCATCCCAAAGAATCTTCAATTGAGTAAAATACTCAGTAACAGAGAGAGCACCTTGTTTGAAGGCAAAAATTTCTTCTTGTAAATCAGAGATGCGGAAGGCATCGCCTTGAGAAAATCGATCCAGGAGGTTCTTCCAAACATCAGAGGCCAAATCAAGCCATAAAACACTCTGAGCAATGGGAGGCAATAATGCATGAGTGAGCCATGAGAGAACCATGGTGTTGCAGCGTTCCCAAGCGGAAAATAGCAGATCAGTGGGAGATGGTGGAGTGATGGCGCCATTGACAAATTGAAACTTGTTTTTTGGATAGCAGAGCCATTTTCATTCCTCTAGCCCATGAATGGTAATTGGAGCTAGTTAAGGGAGCTGAAACCAGGATGAGGCTGGGATTTCCATTAGGATGGAGGTAATAGGGGTGAGAGGGATTGTGGAGGTGATCAGGAAGAGGAGCTGCCATTAATGGAAGCAGAGAGAGAAAGGAGGAAGAATGAAGGTTAGAGACAGAAAAATAGGGCAGAAGAAGAGAGAGAAAGAGAGAATTAGGGAAATGTCACTGATACCATGTGGAAAATGAAATTGGAAAAATGAATTCTTCTTGTTTTCTATTCATCTGAAGAGTAGTACATATATGTATTTACAAGTGGGCCCATAGACAGCTGTAAACTAATTCTAATTAACTAGACTAACTAATGAAACTAATCTAACTAAATCTGTTAGACATAAAAGTGAAACAACAAATAAAGAGAAAACATGTTTTGTGTATAAAATAAATTACAACTTTTTATGTGGTTAATATTAAGGAAATAGAAATTGCCATATAATGTATAGTAAGACAGGAGTGTAAGTGAGTGTTTTTGTGCTCAAAGTGTGCTCGATTCCAAAGCTTGAGAGAGTGGAGTGAATGCAGCTAGTAGAATGTAAGTTAAAGTTCGAATTGGAACTTGTTTACCAAATGGAGTGTTGAGGCTTTTTTCTAGGATAGGTTCATCAACTGCCTTTCCAGATTTTGCTCCAGGTTTGTTCAGTGCAAGGAGGGTAGGTAGTGGATTCCTCGGGGAATAGTTATAGGTCGTCTTCAGACTTCATGAAGTTGTTGATAAAGTGCTCCCAATGTTTTAGGGCTGGTAGTTAGGGGATAAGAACTGTAGGGTCTTATCCAAATTGATTAAGGTTGAACCTAGTCTGTCCTCTTGTGAGGGAAAGCCATCCAGTCTACAGGCACGAGCGTCCTCTTAGGTTTCACCGTGTGATTTTTGAACCGAAATTATGGGTTAATCTCTTTTTGCGGACCACTTCGTTTGGACTTTTCGCATTATGATCTTCTAACTTGATAGATAATTTTAAGGGGAACCACATAGAAATCTAGCAATGGTTTTTGGTAATCATGTAGCAGCCCACAAATTGAAGCCCAAGAATGGAGGGACAGGATTGGGGTTTGATGAGGAATTGAAAATTCAAGAAGTTTAGATTCGCAAGAAAGAACTTCAACTTTTGGAAAGAGAACTTTTATGTGGCTTATAGCTTAGGATGACAAGCTAAGATTACTGATTCATCTTTTTTTCAAGTAATATTTACAGTTAGTGTTCGCATTTTGTTTGAATATCCATTTGTGAGAAAAGGACGGAGGAGTAAAATAGGGAAAAGAAAAACGGTTTATTAGCGGAGAATAGGGCATTGAAAGCTATTTGGAGAAAAATGAAGAAAATTAGAGAATCTGTATAAAGATGCTCTTCTTTTCTTTTTTTCCCAGAGCATAGAAGTTGTATATTCTTTTAACAAAATCACTTGATTCTACTCATTAGTATATATGGCCATACTAAATTACAGCATTCAAACTCTAAACGTTGTTTCAAGAATCTAACATCTCATTCCGCTATATAAACTAATAATTGGTGCCTGAATCTCTTTTAGCCTTTCAAAAAAAGTAGAGATGTATGCGAAAAGCGATGACATAGGTTGTCCTTTGTTATTTCTTTTTGTCTATCTTTGGTATTTGTAACAATTTTATGGATATTATAGCCAATTATTACATATTGCAAGAGGATACATTGTACCCATGTCTACTTTCCGCAATAGCTTATACTACAATAAAAAGTAATATTAATGGCAAAATACAAAAGTGACAATATAAAAGTTGTTACAAATATTTATATTAAGTGGCAATATTTTCTATTCTATCATTAATTGAATGTGTCGTCAATTTTTATTTTTGTCACAATATCACTCTATGATAACAGCAATTAATATTTTAATTGTTACGATTGACAATTAATGACACATCTATAACGACAACTTGGTGACAAAAGAAATTGTCATAATGATTTCATTACAAGATTCTATTGTCACTAAATTGTCGCAATAGGTATGTCACTAATTGTCATCGGTGACAATTTATAAACTATACCGGCACTAATTGACATTGAGGGTGTTTTGAAAAACTTAAAAAAAAAAAGTACTTTGCTGCTTTTAGCTTTAAAAAACTACGTTAAGTGTTTGGTTTTGTAACTTCTGCTTAAATTAAGTTGGAAAAAAGCAGAAGTTGAGAAGCTGGGAGAAAGCTGCTTCTAGCGGCTTAAAAGTGCTTCTTGGTATTTTCGTAAATAAATTGAACTTATTGAACAGTTTTCTACCACCTTTTGACTATTTTTCACTTTTATTTCCAAATACTCCACACTTTTACTATCAAATTTTTAACTTTTATTTCAAACACTACCAACTTTTACTGCTCAACTTTTTTTCAACTTTTCAACAATTCCAACTTCTCCAAAAACAAAAACATTTCCAAACACCCTCATTATTTTGTAACAGGATAATTTTTTTTATCACTAAATGTATCAGATTAATGACAACTATCTCATTATGACCCATTTACTCATTTTTTTCTCGTAGTGTTATTGTGCTATACATGATCCATTCCATGCTTGGGTCTAAGCTCAATGCCTTCAACAATAAGCCCTCCTTTAAGCTGCTCTCCTTGAGTTTCTTTGAACTCCATTTTCACCTCTTTCTCAGTCTCATTGTTGTAGAATTCTCCCAATTCGACCTCCAACCACCCGTCGCCCCTCTCACGAAGTACGCATCCTTCCCCTCCGCACAACTCGTCTGATCCACGCCTTTCACATTTCATGTCGAAATTCATATAAATCTTTCCTCGCGTTTTGTAATCCCCAACTTCAACTGAAACCTCCGAGGGTCGAACGCCCAATCCAAAAGCACGATTAGCAAGTTGAATAACGAGGTACGCACCGTAAGTCGTGTTCGGGGACAACATTCTAGTGTTGATTTTTCCACATATTTCTAGCCAAGATACCGTCATAAGTTCAACTGATTTGGGAAATCTGAGGAAAAATGTTGGGATCAAATTGAAGTATATGAAAATTGGACATAGTTAATTAGGCAACAGAGTTCAATTGACCTTGAGTGTTGGAGGGGTTTCCAGCACCAACAGAGTCGATTGTTAGACCAAGCGATTGAAAGTTCCCTTGCGCTCAACATGTAACATTTTTTATTTGTGTATTTATCTATTGCGAATGTCTGCATTTGTGCCAAGAGAAATGAAAATTTCATTTGTTAGTAATTTACACTTCTATTTTTGGGGAAAAAAAATAGTTGCAAGTGTTGTTCCAGATAAGATAACCTATACTCCTATGAGTTAAGTCTTTTAATGGCGTGATGGAGCCAAAGTTGAATAACGTCTTGCTTGTTGGCTTCTCTCATTAATATATAATTATATATTATTTATTTGTGTGTCGATCTAATATAAAGTATTTTGAAATCTTGAATGTTAATAAATTTTTTTTTTCTATTTTCATGGATCATCGATATCCGACACTCATTGGTAGGGCTGTAAACAGAAAACCGAAAATTCGATTACCGTCCGCATCCGTATCCATTTACGAGGCATATTATCCGCATCCGTTTAAAACGGATATATCCGTATCCGATTATAGGTATCCGAGTAATAAACGAATACGGATATGGTAATTAGATATCCGCTCCGTTTAATATCCGCTCCGATTGTATATCCGTTGGATATATCCGTTTACTTATATCCGTTATCCGTATTCGATAAATTATATTAAATTATTATTATTATTATTATTATTATTATTATTATTATTATTATTATTATTATTATTATTATATCCTTATCTCTTCTTACTCTTTATATGATTTAATTAGATTATTTATTAATTTATATACATTATAAGAATAAATAGAAAAATAGGAATGAATAATATGAATTATATTAATTGTATTAATGATAAAATATAAACAGATTCGGATATTCAGATAAACGAATTCGGACATCCAATCAAATATTCGGATAAACGGATTCGGATATCTAAACAGATATTCGGATAATTGTTAGCGAATTCGGATATTCGGATATCCAAAAATTCATAATTATATTATATTTTAAAAAATACTAAACGGATACGGATATATCCGAATTCGTAAAATATCCGCCGGATGCGGATTCGGATATAGGTTGCCAATATCCGACGGATTCGGATTCGGATTCGGATACGGATACGGTAAAATTTAATCGGATACGGATTCGGATACAGCATATCCGCTCCGTTTAATATCCGTTTACAGCCCTACTCATTGGCTAAATTTGGGACTATGTTTAACAAAATGCATTGTTTAGTTTCATATCTGGACTATTTACTTTTTATTACGAATATCTATATATATTTAATTTATTGGATAGTTTAACGAATTAAAAGTGCTAAAATTTTGATAGCATTGGAATTAACATGATCAGAAATAACATACTTGTGGCATAGGGAATTAACTATATATAGTGAAATGAAAGGTTAGTTTTCTTTTTCCGTTTTCATCAATAGTGAAGATCAGAAAGGGATTGTCTTCTTAACTTTTGGGATTTGTTGTGGTCCAAGATAAGAACATAAACAGAAGCCTAATGATATTTCTATTCAATATTATAAGAAAAGTCGTTTGTAAAAGCAAAAGTGAGAAAATCCATACATTATATATGGTACTTAAAATGAGAATGTTATAATGTTTTAGGGGATATAATTTTGGATTGATCATTGATCTTTTTTTGAATCTACCTTATTATCATATATATTATTTCACGAACCCATGGTAAATATATACAATTGATAATAAAATATGTATTGAAAAAACTGTTAAATAACTTATTGTTCATACAAATACGATGTAGACGACGTACCTTGTTACCTCCATCAATGAGTAATGGCGTAGAAGAAAGTTTGCCAAACAACTCCTTCTTGGAGGAGAACTCCACCGGACAAACCGACCTCGAGATGATCTCCCGATAATCCGAAGGCAGGAGTTTTTCCCACGCGATGTCGGAACCCGCCGCGTCCTGGAAAATCCCAGAGACGGCCGATGACCGGCAGGCATCGCGGGGAGAAGTGAACGAAATCACATGCGCAAGGCACTCCTCCGGCAACGCCTCCAGCCTCGTATCCTCCATTCTTTCCTAGTATGAAATTGTTGTGTTTCTTATTTGAAAAATTTCTTTCGGAAGAACCGTCTTCTTTTCTTAGGCATCCATTGTTGTTTGTTAAATACTTAATTAATTACATGGGGTTTATGCGGAGAGGGGCCTAGGGGAGGGGGTATGGTAGGGTAGGGTTAGGGGTGGGTTTGGATGAAGTTTCAACACATTTTCTGGTCATGACATTAATATGAGTGATGGACTAAGATGACGACATGCATGAATCGGACATGAGGAAATCTTGACCCGACTAGTCCGGAGGAGGGCTAAGCAAGCAAACAATTGAGGGTGTATATAAATCTGCTCAATCCGCACACTCTGGTCAAATCGAGTCCGCTATATATTGTAAAATTTTAAATTATAATTCAGGATTTTTTTTGATACAATTAATTTAAAACACCCTATAAATATTAACCAAAACGGCACACACTTACGCACTCACCCACCCAAAGGGGAAAGGGAGGAGGCAAGAAAGTTTGAACCCAAAACCTCAATGATATTAGTTCAAACTCCCACCGCTGGACTACAGTTCCAGCAGCTATGATTCTGGATTATTAATAACATTGAAACTTACAACTTTTCATTCGGATGGTGGGTTAAATAATTAAATTCGACATAATATGATATATTTATATATGTGTATATATATGAGTGTGTATATATACAAATTACTTATATACACATTCTGCATTCTC
Source organism: Petrea volubilis (assembly GCA_026212405.1). Lineage (NCBI taxonomy): Eukaryota > Viridiplantae > Streptophyta > Magnoliopsida > Lamiales > Verbenaceae > Petrea > Petrea volubilis. The sequence continues at coordinate 2,396,743 of CM047875.1, read as the reverse complement.
ACATTTCTTTCTTTTATCATATTATCTTTCTAAAAATAGACGAAAGCTTTTAATACAACAACTGTAAAATTATAGCTTGGTTTAGTTGCACGCATTGACATTGTTTACATACCATCTCACTACAACAAATAAGCTTTTGGATGGCAACATCTATTGTCATAAAATATTGAAATATTGTCATCAATTAAATTTAATGACAACATATTATTGTCACAATGTTGTCATCCTACCTATGTCACCAATTCTCTTTGGTGACAACAAAATGGTTGGTGCCACTTTAGCTCTTATTTTTAGTGACAACACTCTTAAGTTGTCACCATTTTTACTTCAAATTAGCTACATCGCATTTTGTCACTAAAATATGAAAGTCTTGTCGCCAAATACCTCTAAGTTGTCACACTCCTGGAAAAAAGCCATTTTCCGATGGAATTTCGGTGGAAATTCTGCCTGAAAAATGCCCCAGGAATGCGAAATTCCGCCTGATAATATTGTGAACATTCAATTTTTGATAATTTAAAATATTTTCAACTTTGTATTTTCTAAAGTTTGTATTTATTAAAATAAATATTTAAATATCGAATATCAATTAATATAGTTTATTGTTTAGTTTTATGGATTTACAATGCTGGAATAAATAGAAAAATATTTTATTGTCCTCCCATTTTTTAAGTGTTTTTCATATTCACCTTCAAAATTTAATAAATTCTTCTAGTTAATTTCTTCTTTTGTCATTTATATTGGATTCACAAGCAAAAATATGTTAAAGAGTGATGTATGTATACAAAACCCACAGCTCGTTGACCGACCGCTATATAAATCGTACGTACTCACCTGCTTTTGAAAAATGATTATATGATTACGATTTATATTTCATTAGTCCACATATACTGGATTGGATTAAATTCTTTTTTAAAATTGAACTCGACCGCGTATAACCCTGAAATGAATTTTTCAATACTCTAAAATATATTGTTATATATTATATAGTTATATTTATAGTGCTCAGTATGATTGGAAATTGGATTTTTTTCTTCATAAAATAGAACTTAAATTTTGCTAACTTGAATCAAATTTTATTTAATTTTGCTTCGGATAGCATTGAATATAGTAATTTTGGGGGAAGGCTCATTATAAGAAAAAAATAATACTAGTAACAAAAAATGAAATAGTAATATATAAAAGTTTTCATTAACTATATATATAAATATAGAGATAATTCCTTCTGCCTTTTTACTAATTAAATTTATTTAGTGACAACATAATTTCTATCATTAAATGGTTCAAAAGGGACAAGAATTAGCATTCAAGCTATCACTATTTACAATTGATGACTCTCTTGTACTGACAATTTAATTAGTGATCAAATAAAAAAAAATATTTGCCAATATAATTTGTGACAATATTTTATTTACTACTAAGTTATGATCACCACAGACGTGTCACTATTTGTCAATTGCGACAACTTAGACACAATGTTTGTCATTATTAATCTAGTGAAAATCAATTTGTGACTAAAATAAATTTATTGTCATTAAATGTAACAATTTTCGCGTTATCACTCGATATATTATCACTAATTTTCTATTTTTTAATTGTGTATAATTGTGGTTGACTACAATTTAAATATTATTGATCATCATTTTATTATAAAAGATTTAATATTATTTATCATTGCATGAACTACTTTGTGAGCTACTTATAAATAGAACTAATGAATCATTCATTATGTAAGCTGCTTGTGAATTTGTTCGTAAGTCACTGGTAAGTTGGTTCATAAGTTAATTGATACTTGCATGAGTTGTTTTGGTAGTTACATGTAACCAAAATTAATTTTTGGATGTACATTATATAAGTTGTATTGGACTAGACTTTGCATCAATTCTCAATTCGCTTGAATGGTGCAGACGTACAGTGCATGTGTCGCTGAAAGGGGGTGGCATTCGGATCTAAGCATGATTCGCCGGAACGGTCGCGAGAAACAGAACAGAGACGACCGTTCCAGTTTCATTACAATGTCGCGGAACGATCGTGGCCATTTCGCGGATTTCATATTAAAATTATTGAAAATATTAAATATATAAAAAAAATATTTATTAATTTTTGTATTAAGCAACATTTAGTATAAATTTGGATGATGAAACATTCATCAACCTTTTTAAAATTAAACTAAAAACTTATTAATACCATTACTTATCGATTTAAATTATCTATTATTAATCAAGTGAAATATAAAATACACTTTAATATGAAATTTAAATAAATATTTGCATTAATTAAAAATTTAAATTAATGATGATACGCCTAAATATTTAAAATATCTAGAAAATTTATATATTTGAAAGCTGTTTTTATATTTCAACATTTAAAATAAAAAATGCAAATAAATAATTAGGTAACATATTTCATTTAATAATATAAAATTTGATAACCAAAATTTTTGAAACGAAACATATAATTAAAATTTCACTGTTTATTTAAACTGATCCACAATTGGCAGATAAATTAAAATAATAAGAAAATTAATTCAAAATTATGAAAAGAAAAGAGAAGGAGAAAAAAAAAGGCCCAATTACTCTAATTTTGCAAGGCCCATTAATCTAATTTTGCATCCACTTTTCCCTAACCACCGCTACTAGTTCCACCGGCCAGTCTCCACCATCAATTCTTTCTTCTTCTTCATCGTCGCTCATGCCGATTTCTCACTGGATCCATTACGTATTGGCGTTAAGGTCCGAGAAATCGGACCGGAGCGCCGATTTGGCCTAGAAATCACCGTTCCGGCACCGCCCAAAACCCGCGGTCATTCCCCTCCGTCGCGATGGAACGGCCACTTGCCGTTCCGGCCGATTTATCCGCGCAACGGCAAACCATGGATCTAAGTAATTCGGGTTCTCATCCTATCCGAACATATTTGGGTCATTCAGAACGGGTTCTTCGGTAATTCAAACTTGGCTAGTTTATAAACTTAAAACCCGGCTAGTTTATATTTCTCTTCCCAAAAACCCATTCAGGTACCCAATGTACCGGCTAGCTAGGACTACAAAAAGGTTTCAATAACAAGAATTTAAGTCATATTAAGTTTTAGAATTTGAAATTTGTATGTAGTAGTAGGTTATATATTATTTCTCACAGTCGCTACCTTAATTCTTTATTAAAATGACATTTATAAAAATATAATTATTTATAATAGTTTATCTTAAGTTTGGTATTTAGAAAATAATTGTTGTACCATGCACTGCAACCAATAACAAATTTATATGTATAAATTAATTATAAAAAACTATTCTTAATGACCTTAAACAACATAAGTAAAACATTTGGGAAACAATAAGTAATTAAATATAAAAACATAATAAGATTGTTCTTGATGTTAAGAACTTAAAATTGTTTTCACATATTGATACAATTAAAACGTTCGTTGTCAACACCTTAAATTTTTCAAAGTCTAGATAGCAATTAATAAACTATTTTAATTTAAAACATCCAACTTTTGATTTTGTAAAAATAAAGTGGGGGGGGGGGGGGAATCCGAACTTGATCGTATACTCGATTAGACAGGTATCTGAGTAATTCGGTCGGGATTGGGAAGAAAATTTATCCTACCAAACATGTTGGGTACCCGACCCGATGTCCACCCCCACTCACTGAAGTTGGTATGTGTGGGGTATATTAAATTTTTCTTCTTTTTTTTATCGTTGGTCATTGATCACCAAGTGTCTGGCACCAACAAGAACCGTCAAAATTCGGATACAAGTTGTGTAGTAATATTTAGGTGTAAAGTTCTCTCTACCAAAAACAACTACATCCTTAAAATTTGAACACAAAATCTCTGAATTAAGCAAACATAACGCCAAACGATTGTATTAAGCCACTTGATATATGGTGGAGAATACGCAATCATGATTATATTTTGTTTTAGCTACATGACGCCCATCAAATATCACCAAACCATTCAATGCAAATTGGGTATTCACTAAATCATCCAACGCAAATTGGGTATAGGATCGAAAAGAGTCGTTTCCAAATACATTGGTTACCAAACCATTTGCATTCACTAAATCATCCAAAGCAAATTGGGTATAGGATCGAGAAGAATCCTCTCCTAATATATTGGTTACCATACCATTCAATGCAAATTGCGTATTCACTAAATCATCCAATGCAAATTGGGTATAGGAAAAGAGTCCTTTCCAAATACAATGGTTGCTTCAATACATGCATGCGATATATTAGGTTGAATAAATTACATAGGTAATTAGCTATCACTCGATATGGCCATCGATGAAGATTGAGAGCTCGTTTGGATGGATTTTTTTAAGGGAAAAAAAAACACTTTTTTTTGAAAAAAAAAAAAAAAGATATTTCAGACAAAAAAAATTGTGTTTGGATAGATTTTTTAAAAAAGCAGATGCTAGAAAAAAGAGGCAAAAAGGACATTTTTTAGAAGCTACTCTAAAATAGCTTCAAATACAAGCATCTTTTAAAGCACTTTTAACTACTGTATCTAAACACAAAACTATTTGTCTTTAAAAAAAAATCTACCACAAAAAGCACCATTCGACAAACACTTTTTTTTAAATCCATCTAAACGGGCCCTAAATCATTCATATATGTTTTCCAATTATATAATTTTATCAAAAAGTCTCTATAACATAAAGGACACGTTTGCTGCTATACTTTTGATATGATTGGATGTGATACATTAAATATGGATTATTAATGAAAAAATTATATCAAATCCTTAATCATTTATTGTTTGTTAACTTATTTGTTCATTCAAGATATCCCATACTTTTACTAGTTTATTGTTTGGTTGTGTAGATTTACTATGTTGGATTAAATGAAAAAATACGTTCTTGTCTTCCCATTTTTTAAGTGTTTCCATATTTACACTCAAAATTTATGGCACAATTTCAATCATGAACATATTTATCTATTATCTCACTTTTAAAACTATTATCCAACCTTTGATATGATTTATTTAATAAATTTCATTTAAATTAGTAAAATTATTTTTATAAGTCATAATATTGTGAACATTCAATTTTTGATAATGAAAAATATTTTCAACTTTGTGTTATCTAAAGTTTGTATTTATTAAGATAAATATTTAAATATTGAATATCAATTAATATAGTGAATATGTATTTTTTGTTTGATGAACTTATATTAAAAACATTATTATTATTTAGATCATTTTTTACAAAATCTACAAGCATTCAAAATTTGAAAAACCTGCAATCATTCAAAATTTGAGCATTTATGTAAAAATCAATTGGTAATATGAATTCAAAAGATGTTATTATTTATTAAAAGGGTAAGATTGTTTTTCCAAATTTATTAAAGGAACAAATAAAAGAAAGAAAAATGTATCACACCCTTCTTGGTGTGGTCTGTAATCAAATAAATCTGTCAAATAGATCTCGGGGCATTATATAATCATAAGCCTAAAATTTTGCAAGTAAATAATAAATTAAGTAGATAAACATAACTATCAGATTCATTTCAAAGTAGCAAAGTGTCCAAAGTGAACGAGTAAGTAGAAGACAATTGATACTTGAACTATACATGGCAGTTTGAAACAACTAAAAAAGAAAAAGAAAAGAAAAGTAAAATGAATATATCTTTGAGATCAGGTATGTAGCATGTACTGTAGGCTCAAGATCATATTGAGCCCGTTTGGATGTGACTTTTCTTAGAAGATAATCACTTATTTTTTGAAAAAAAAAGCACTTTAGTGAAAAAATAGTGTGTTTGGATGAGCTCTTTTAAAAAACAAGCAGAATCCAAAAAAATAGTCAAAATGTGGTTATTTTTAGAAGCTATCCAAAATAACTTCAAATATAAGCACTTTTTGAAGCATTTTTAATTATTGTCTTGAAAAAAAATTTACTAAAAAAATTACGGCTTGAAAAGTACTTTTCTATTAAACCCATCCAAACGTGTCCATTGTTTGATTGGACAGTCCGTCAGTGTATATCCAATGATTTCACAGAGTCGATATACAATCTAATAACAGTATAATTCAAGACAATTAAATGCTAACCAATATATATATATATATATAACCTCCATCAGATTGCGTTATACAACATGGTACCTATTCAGATATGCGCGCTGATCATAGATCATCCATTTCAAATCAAACATAGTAAGAATTTAATTATTAATTTATTGTATTTCATATTATTATGCTTACACTGTAACGCCAATAATCACATGGAAAGGATTTGGAAAGATAAGATCCCCCCCCCCCCCGTTGGCTTCAATACCCCCATCAATTAATTTGCGGACCATAGTACTTTCATTTTTTAGGTTCTTTAATTTTTGTAGTTTGCATACTTTTCTACTTTTTCATTAACTTTCTCAAATTACTTCCTAACATTATTTTTGTTGTTGTTGTTGTTGTTGTTAATAAGTATTTGCAATTCTTCATTTTAATGAGAAAAAACAACGTAACAAAAATTAATTCAAATTTTTAGGAAATGGAATCCTATCTATTTTTGAAAAAAACTACGTGCTACACACAAAACAAGTTCTTAGCAAATAGAACATTCATTCCCAGCAAAACACAAAAACAAGTTCCAAGCAAAAACAACATTGAACACGTTTATACATAACAATGGTTCAGTCATTTTTTGGCCTTCTTCTTCCTTCTTGTTTCTAACAGCTGCTTGCATGACTTCCACAAGGTTTGACATAGAGATAAATCTCTTTCCATCTTTCAACACTGAAGTAGGCCTTTTCTTGTCTTTATTTTGAGTGAAATTAGGAAGCACTACTAAGTTTAGTGTGCTTGCTTTTCTTCTTTTTTTTTTGGCTGAAATTGTTCATACATAGAGGGCCATTCTTGAAGCTCAGGTTCCAAATTAATTTTTCCTTGTGACGGTGTGAGGTTCTCCATTTCACTCATACGTGGATTCTATGATGCCTGTAATATTCAATATGTTGAAATATATGAGTATACTTCTCAATATTTAGAAATTTTAGAGATTTAATTGACAGCTTGTAATTACCATTTGGTCAATAATGGGTGGTCATGCATCTTCAGGATTTGCACTTTGACCTTATCTTCAAGTTAACAATCGTAAACAAACCAAACAACCCAAAAATAGCAAGCCTCTAACATAATAAAAAAGGGCTCACAAATGACACATTGTTCCCTCTAATAATGTGCCTTAACTTTTAAAGCCTAGCTTATGGCTTCCTAACCTACCACAATCAGAAGCATTTAATGTAAATTAGCCATATTAAATGAAGGAATAAATATCTCACTTAAACTTTGCCTAAAGTTGTTGATTCGAAGTACTAGCTGAGGTACTCCCAAATATATTTACATTCTAGTTTGACTTGTTGCTTGTTGACCTCTCCTCAATGAGCAGGTCCTACAGTTGTGTTTCTCAAGCCCACAAGTTTTACATTTCACAGTACTTTGCTGCTTGTTAATCTTGTTTGGATTTGTCGATCTTCTTTACTTCTCTTCTTCTGCTTCACAACAGGATCATTAACTTCTCTTCTACTAACCTTGTGTGGTCTTCCTGCTTGCCTAGATATGAGTGGGGGCAGAGGAGGAATGAAATTGATTTTATCATATTCTGATCTTCTATTGATTGGCACTATGGCATGATAGTATATCCTTCTATCTGTTGCAGTTTTGTAACAATTATGAACGTAAACTTCAATGTTCAATCCTTGAACAATAATTGCACTCAAAGCATGCACAATGGGGTACCTGTCAAATCCCACTTCCTACACCCTATAAGTGCCAATCCTCTAAATCAACGCTATATTTTGAACCATCTAAACAAGTTATGAGGCAGTGCTTTTCACTGCTCTTAACAGGAATGAAACTGCCCAACTTTCTAATTTTTTGTTAAATATTTGTCTGTTATGACATATAGCACCCTCCCATTGCATACCTTAGTCTCTGTTCTCTTTCAATTTTTTCATAAAGTACTCCATTATCCATTCAAGCATGGGTAATATGTCCTTGGCTCTTGCTTCCAAAATGCATGCATTGAAGCTCTCACAAGCATTGTTTAACAAGAAATCACATCTTGTTGAAGTTCTGAAATGTGATTTGCTCCATTCAATTGGTGGTTTTTCACATAGCCATGTTGCTGCTTGTACATCCAAGTTAATTAGCTCTTGCATCTTCCAATTAAACTCATCTAGGGTAGTTGCTTTGATGTATTCCACAATGCATTCTTGTATGCAGCACCTTCATATCTAGCATTTCTAAAATTAACCATTAAATGCCTAACACAATATATGTGCTCAGCATTTGAGAACACGTCATGCATAGCTTGCAACAACCTTTTCTACTTATCACTCATAAAACACCAAATCCTATCATTTTCTATATTCAAATTCATTTTCAAGATAGTTGGAAACCACTCCCAAGAATCACTATTTTCCTTACAAACCACAGCATATGCTATTGGATAAGTACGATTATTTTGATCAATTCCACGTGCTATTAACAAAACACCCCCTTAAGGATCTTTAAGGTGACACCCAACTACACTCACAAATAGCCTACAACCACTTAGAAATCCCACCCTCAAAGCATGCAAACAGACATAAAACCTATCAAACCTATTTGAAACATCAAATTGGTCAGTCCCCAATATTATAGTTAAGCAAGGGATTGCTCTCTTTATCTCAATAGCATAATCCCATAACAACTCATATTGTGCAGCAGGGTCACTTTCTAAATTCAACAAAGCTAAGTTTCTGGCCATATAAGCCTTATCAAGTGTTATATCAACCCTTGGTTCATCAATTCTATCAAGTCTCCAAACCTTAATATTCCTTTTTGTTTCAGTTTGGGAATGGTTAATGAATTTTTCAACAAGCCACGATGACTTAGCATTTCTGACTTTAAAATGGGGAGCACAAGAATGTCTAGGGTTGTAGTTTCTAATCTTAAAGGTGCTTTGATCTTTAATCTTAGTTATATGAAGCCTTCATTGACAACTAGGGTCCTCACACTTTGCATTTACTCTAATTTTATCATTTTTGTTTATCTTAAGACTTCTCTGATATTTTATTGCTTGGGAGTAAATTGCATTTATAGCCTTTTCTTTGCGAGGAAAAGTCAGACCAAAAAAATAGTCAAGATTGTACTTTGCAGCAGGATTAAATTGTTTTGTGAAAGGAGACTCCCTCTCTTCATCAGAGCATCTCTCACTATTAAGTTATCCCTCACTGTCAAACATATCTTGTTCCCCACACTAGTTACCTTCTCCTCTATTACCCGTAGATGTTGATTCCCTAATTACATTATCACTAACATCAGATTCAAAGTCCTCACTTTCTTCTATCTCACTAGGTTCATAATCAGTATCATCTTCATCTATTTCATCTTCTAAAACCTGCACACCCCTAACATCCTTCAAATTCTACCCATCACTATATTCTTCATTCATTTTATCCTTCTCTTGTTCACTCTCTATGCAACCATCATTGTCACCACCCCTTTCTACCCTATTAGACCCATTCACACTACTCAAGCACTCAAACTCCACATCAAAGTAAAGATGTAGTTCTCTCACCTTTTCATTTATCATGACATAATTGTTGCAATGCACTATTACCTTTAACAATTGTAAACTCAACACCATCATTTAACTTTGTATAAATCCTAATATGCCCACTAATGTCAACATGTTCTGCCAAATTTGTTAGAGTGGGCAAACCAAGCATATCACCATCCACAAAATCAAAGACAAATACCCTACCACCCACATATTCACTTACTAGAGTGGTTTTCAATACCCCATTGAAATGGCAAACAAGAGTAATCTCTTTGCTTCGAGGATCTACCAAACAATTTTTTTTAAAACAAATAAAAAGTAATAAATTGGAAAATATAACACTTCCAAACAAACATTCAAAAAATTTTTAAAAAAAAAAAGTCATGGGGCTCAACCCATACACCCATGACAAGAAGACAACAAGGGGCCACAATAATGGGAAAAACACTATTTTGTATACCTAATCATGTGCACACACTAAACTATTCAAACAAGGACAGAAAAAAGAATATTCCCCAACACAAATTTCAAAATAAATGCACTATATTAAACATGAATCCAAAAAAAGAAAAAAAAAATTCAGAAAACACACAAAGATTGGTCAATTACTAACCATAATCAAGCAGCAGGAAGTGGTTGTCAGCGGGATCCTTAAGCTTTAGCTATCACTATTTCGCCAAAATCTCAAGCCTAAGCCACGTGACCTTGGGTTTTCCTCTTTCACCTTTCCATATTCTTGCAGAGAGACTTTAACTAGGGTTTTGTGTGTTCTAGGAATAACTTTCAACTTTGAAATAACGATTGAGTAATTTGGAGGGATTTTTTGGTTTTCCCTCTTGTTATTTAATGACGTGGACTTGAACTGTCGGCCAAGTTATTAAAGTAAAACACCATGTCATCTCTAGCAAAAAAAAATCCCCAAATTTAACGTTCACGTAAGCTTATTTCGCCGGCTTCCGACAAAATTGGACTGAAATTGTAATATTTTTAAAATTAAAGGATGTTAATTAAAATTCCGTATAATTGAAGGACAAAAATCCAATTTGGTAATATTTACCAAACAAAAATAATATTTTTTCCTCATCTAAAATTCATTTGAATTCTCAAATTGAATACATGGCCAGTTTGCCTATTTTTTCTCGATATTTGTGCCTCATCCCATGGCAACTTATCCACGTATTCAATTTAAGGATTTGATCCCATTTTGATAGTGTAAAATTTTTTGTGAATTTTTTTTTCTATTCACCTATTTCGTTTTGCTTCTGGAAAAAGGGAAGGGGGGTAGGGGTGTTCGAGGGTTTGTTTTTAAGATTCTGCATTATTTTCTCTCTTCTTCTTAAAATAGTTGGCAAGTTACATTTTTACTCCCAACTTATTCTATTTGACACATCATTTCATTTTAAAAAACAAATAAACGCCACATAACTACTAATATATTAAACATTTTCAATTGTTCCACCAGAAGTGGAACAAATTGGTGTCCTAAATTTCAAATTGGTGCAACAAACAGTTCTAAAAATAGTAATTTTTCCCTTAATATTTATAGTTACATTATCATGTGTTTATTATATTGTTTAATCCTTATGAAATTGAATTTTTCTTTTTTTTTTTTACTAAATTAATATTAGCAAATTACATAAAAATGAAATAAAAACCCACACTATTTTGTAAACTTTCTCCAAAAACCTAAATTTTTAAAAAGGTCGCCCATGAAGATCCTCATAATTAACATCAAGCCCAGGTAGAAATTGATTCTTGTTGCAAATGTATGAATTTTCTTGCCCCCTTCTTCTCTTGTGGGTGGAGGGAAAGCATATTGCCTTAACTAATGACCTCCACTTGAGCACTAATCAAGCAAAACTAAAATTGTAATTCGTTGAATTATGTGATGATATTACCATTTTTCTTTACATTCAACGACTCGTAGGGCCACTTTAACAATACACATCCTTACAGGTGGCATGAAATATCTTGTACTCACAGATAACTCCACATAAAGATAACTTGGGTCACCAAACCCCACTCAAAATAAATGTTCGTGTACGCATATATATTGTATATCCATTTTACTTCATTTAATATATTATAATTATGTACTTTAACCCATAATTTAGAGTTTCATTTTTTTCACTACTAATATATATATTTTTGACCCCAGTAACAACTACTTCTAGAGTCGCCACTGCTCGTATTATTGATGCGCATGTACCTCCATCCGTGCCTACGTGTGTTGCGTTTGTGTGTGAGAGACAAAGGGAGAAGATAGCTTCAGAGAAGCATATTTTGGCATTACTTTGGTGCAGGTACAAGGTGAGCTTGATCACATAAAGTTGAGGAATGGAAATAGAGTACAATAGCCGATATATCGTCCATAGCTATACCCTTCCTCTTGCGCTTCCACGCATGCGCAGCACACTCAACAAGACGCTTAGCGGATTTCGCCCTGTCACGAGCTGCTGATACGATTTGCACCGCTTCTTCATTAGATATAACATCCCAGACCTTTACAGGGAGGAAGAATGTTAAACATAGAATATATTTGAAAATATAATTAGTACAAGTGACAGTGTACATAGAAAACACTACGAGAAACCCTCTAAGGTTAGACTTGTGTTCACAAATTCCCAGCAATATGGAAAGTTACAAATACAGCTCTTATGTTTGGGGCCGTGTTACAGATGCCCCTCTAACTACAGGGAGGATTTGTAATATAAAACCAAACATTAGGGGGGAGTATTCGTAATTTTTCATGCCATAGGGAGTTTTGTGAAACCAGGTTGGACCTCAAGGGGTCTTTTGTAATTAACCCTAGAAAATATTTGGAATAGAGGATATGAACTGCATAAAGTGGATGATACAGTCTCTTCGTATTAACTGCAGGATAATTTAGGAAGATAAATATTCAGAGATAGATTTCCATCGATTCGTATTTTGTTACGCGAAATTGTCGAAGAACTCAAGATGGAGGAGTAAGATTATTATTACACATACCCCATCCGTTGCGAGCACGACAAAATGGTCTTTACTGGTTATAAGTCTGTGAGTGACGTCAGGGACAGAAACAACTCCGAAATCCTTTATGCAATAGTCCCCGAAAGCTCTAGACATTGCTAGTCCAGGAGATTCCTCGTTTGGCAACCACACTCTATGAACCCCCGGCTCGTCATGCAGACAATATACTCGACCATTGCACTGAACTATCCTCTCTGCCTCCTCTGTACACATTTTATTCAACCAAGTCTTAATGCTTAGATGTAGAGTAGAAAGTATACATGCACACACAGGGATGAAACCAGAGGCCTGGTAGAGCTAGTCAACAACACCTCCCACGCCCTCCTTAAAGTCTATATAAAGCTGTATTTTATATATATGTATTTTGTATTAAAATCTAAAATGCAAAGCCCCCACCCCCACCCCACCAACACTATATCTATATATATATATATATATATATATGTCTTTCATATTTTGTTAAAATTTAACCCGACGCTCCAAAATAAAAATTTCTAACTCCTTACCTGTGAATCTGTGATTTACATGTATAAACGTAAAAAAGAACATAATCTTCAGACACATGCATGGAAACAACACAGGGATTGGGGTGGGTGGGGGGGGGGGGGGGAGGTTTGACTCACGAGGCAAATTGGGCTTGAAGTCAATGGTAAGCTGGACTGAGACCAGATTGCCGTCATCTGAAGAGGTGGCCAGTACTGCACGCGAATCCCCGACATTTGCTATGAAAATAAGCTCACCCTAGCAACAAGAATGCGGAGAAAATAAAACTTTCATGATATTAGAAAATACCCAGGAATTCACATCCAAAAGTCTAAGATAAATATAAATTTTAAAACATCCATAAGAAAGATTTAGATCAGGAGTAACATATATATATATATATATATAAAAGAAAAAAAAAGGTGAAAATCAATATAGATAAACATTCTCCAACAGGCGGTCCCCTTTTAAATGACAAGAAACAGAGATTCCCACTGAAGGACTAAACTTTTGAGGACCACATCCCAAACAATAAAAGCTTTATAGAGAACCAAAGGGGTTAGCATTAATCACCAAACCTATATAATGTATGGGCGCAGTGGTACTCATTTATTAAGAATGGAAAGGATTAATTACACTCGCGCACCATCTAAGATACCCAAATTACCAACTCAACCCTCGATCTTTCATAATTATATTGGCCTCCCTCCCAAGTTTCACCAATAACCATCTACCAAGCTCCCCGATTTGTCAGAATTTTTAATGAGAAATATTACTTAAATGTCCCTAAGCACTAAAGCACACATAAGATCTTTCACAAATTTGGTATTTTCATTATCTTTTGGTTATTTTTGTTTTAGCATAATAATTAGGTCACTTAACACTTTCAGTCTGGGTTCTGTAACTACCCAACTTGAGATGGGATATCATTGTAATTATAAAAGATCAAGGTGGGAGTTGGTAATTTGGGTACGTCAAAGGAGGTATCAATGAAATTAACCCAAATAAAAAAAATTAAAAATGAAAATAGAACTACTACATTGATGTGCTTCCCAAGATGTGAATAAGCTTACAAAGTCGACATATTAGATTGTACAGATATCAAAATCAAAGAAACAGCAAACTTTTCTGACCTGCCTAACAATAGTCAAGGCAGTGGTTCCACTGTCAAAGGCATCAATCTTGCGGTGCTGCTCCAGCTCCTGATCCACCACAGCACATGTCTTCACATAGGAGTTTTTCCATATGTTGAATCTTTGAAGCTTCTTATCAGAAGAATCCAAATCGAAATCGGGATCAAGCGAAGCTTCGGCAAGTGTCTCTTGCCAATTACGAAGAAGAGACGAAGGCATCGACTCCCTAACCCACTTCGCCACAAAATGTCCCCAAGGACCATGCCCGTCAAATACCCCACAGAACATCATATCTTCTTGGCATCCAAATTCCTAAAAGATAGATCATCAATTATTCAGAAAGAACATAAGTAGTGGAAATACTCAAAAATGAAGCAACAATGTCCGAGTTTCTCAAATAAGGTTAATTACACTTTGCACAACTGAACTTTGTCGTTTCTCACATATACCCCTGAACTGCAAAATGCAACAGATCAGCTCCTCGTTTCGGTTTAAGAACTTACATATTATCCCATCAAATATCATTGTTCAAATAGTACATAAATAACTAAAAAGCTCAAAATGAAGACCAGATGTCTATGTCACTCAAACCAAAAAGACAATAATAGAAATCTTTTAATCCATAATATATGTAGATCCAAACTTAGAACTTGGGATCAAACGATCGCACCTCCCAAACAATGCAGCAATCTTGATTCACACCCTTCTCTCCTCTCTTTGAGAAAACGGAAGCCAAATTGTTGGAGCCCTCGACATTTACAATGCCCGATGTCCTCAATATCAAATCATTCTTTCTTGCATCCTTTGCCATAGATTCAACAGCTTCTCTTCCATCACAATTCCGGAATTTGTCTTTCAATTTTCTCATCCTCTTGATCGAAAGCGAACTCGCCAACCCATTGAACATTGATGATAATTGCCCCATAGTTCACCTCCCCCCAACTAGCTACACAAGCACAACTCTTTGATCAACAAATACTCAAATCACATTAAACAAATCATCAAACAATACAAGTATGTTTCAGATTATGTGACAGAGAATGAGCAAACTAGAAGACATCAGAACTTCAAGCCTGAAATATTGTAAAATTGATTTTTTTAACTGAAACGACTAAATATGCCAACACAATCAACAATGAATTCAAAAGTCAGAACACTTCTACCCAGAACTAAAACATACATTCAAGAAATCATTCAAGCCTATTTTTTAACATTTTCAAGAAAACAAAAAAAATTCAAGAATTCTCATAAAATAGTTCATCGCAGGGGAACATACATATGGAAGAGACACAGACACCCATTTGAAACAAGTTCTATCCACTTATCTAGAGTTCTCCCATTCAAGTTCACAACCAACCAAAACAAAACCAGAACTTGTTAAAAAATGAAAAACTTAGCCAGAGAAAGAAAACCCAGAAGACAAAAACGAGCCATAAAGCGTTATCTAACCAAAAAAAAAAACCTTGATTTTGAGGTGAAGAAAAAGGCCGAGGGAAAAGTGAGTCACCAGAAAATCAAGAACTACACGGAAAGATGACGTCAGTTGCCGGAGAATGACGGGATTCCGACGGTTTGAGCTCGGGTATCGAGAGAGGGAAGCTGGGATAGCATCAAAATCCATAGCTTGTTGCTTTGGTTGGACGTCGTTTTAATGCGGGACGAGTGGAAAGCAGAGATGAACACAAGACGTGTACTGTCTACGTGTATAAATTACTTTCGGGGTATTCATGTAACAGCAGCAACAACACCGGAAAATTCTTACCCCGTCTTAATTTAGAGAGTGTTTGGTCCAAGCTTATTTAAAATATCTTATAAGTTTCTATATCTTATAAAATATTTTAGGAGCTTATAAAATATTGGATCTTATTTTAAAAATAAATTATTAAAGTATTTGGATAAATAAGAAGGGTATAGCTTGTAAGATGTTAGTAATGGCAATATTATAATTAATTTGGTGGAAAATAGAGGAGCTTTATAAATTTTAAAAACTAAGTTGCTACCTCTTTACTTTTTTAAAAAGAGCTTATAAGCTCTTAAACATCTTATTTGAGGAGCTTATAAGCTCCACCTCCAAAATTTTTACCAAACACTTTACACTATCTTATAAGATGTTTTGAGGAGCTTATAAGCTTTGCCAAACACCCTCTTAATCGAAGTTAATAAATTATATAATTAATATATTATACTTACTAAATAAATAATTATTCTTTTTAAATTATCAATTATTCACAAAATAAATATAAAACACTTGCTATATAATTAATATTAATTCGAACGAATTCAATATAAATCAAAATTTCCAAACAACAATAACAACAACAATAATAATAATATTATTATGAATGTTGATTATTAACTGCCATGGTAAATAATTGGTAGATATCTATATGCAACAATATATATGACCATCGCTTCTATAAATTAAATTAAATTAATATACATATATATATATATATATATATATATAGCGCCACATATTATATTGGATTAATTAACAGACGTCAACTAAATTAAAAATTAAATTTATACACAACCATCTTGGTTTACAAGTTTAGTTGGCTTAATCCTTTTGTTAATTATATTATTTATAATTTATAATAATTAACTAAGACATAGTCTAAACTCTAATCACTTCCTAATCATAATATCGTACCTAAAAAGGATTTCTAGTGGGGATCAGCATACTATATTTGGCAATTTTACAAGGCAATTGCGCTTTTTGTGCTTGCTTGATTAACTAATAAACTATACAGATTTGCTTAAAACGACACAATTATAAATTAATAGATTGAGATTAATATATTTTAACAATTAGTTGGGACATGTGGCGTATATTGCTTGGAGCAGTTGAAATCTTTGATCATAATCACTTTCTGGAAAAAGAATTACGCTCATTCAGCTTGGTGTGGGTTGAATAAAGATTAGACTTTGAACGTTTATTTTTCACCAATGGCAGTTCACATCTTTTGTCATATATAATCGTGTTACATCTTCTGTTACACTTATCAATACATGATATATATATTGGTGAGCAGTCAAGATAAGAAAAGAGAAAAATTGATTATATGGGGAAAAAAATTCTCTTTTGTTATCTCGACCGCTCACCAATACATATGGCGTGTATTGATGAATTTAACAGAAGATCCGAACTGCACCAACGGTTATGTGTTTTTAAAAATAAAAATTCCATGCATTTAATAATATATTTTTCAAACTCTAGCCAAAAACAAAATAGAAGAAGAAGAAGAAGAAGAAGAAGAAGAGTCATAATGTTTTAATTAAAAATGTCTATAAATCTTACAAGAAGATCTTGACGATACTTTTTCAAAGGACAAAAATAATTTTTTAATATCTTACCACGAAGAAAATGTATATGCTAAAAATTAGTGATATTACATATTTTAACATAAGCGATAATACATTAATTTTACCATAGAAAACTATGAAATATTTTTATTTCGTTACTAATGATGTCTAGTATGCATGTAATAACAACTTTTATTTTGTTACACTGTATAATTCAATAGTGATCGAACTTAACTTTCTGTTGTCATCAATATTAGCGATGACAATTTAATCACAAAAAATATAACTACTATAATTTGTGACAAAATTCTCTCACACTAAATTATTATTATAAAAATATCATTAATTGTAAGTAATAATAACTTAAAATAAAATTTTCACTCAATCAACATAATTGATATTAATTTTTTCATAATCCTTATTTTTTTTTCTCTTTTAGTGTTGAAATATTTAATAATGGAGTTCATAATTTTACTCAACTAATCATAAGGCTCCTAATAATTTATATACATCATGAATTGACAAAAAAAAAAAAAAGAAAAGAAAAGGCTCCTAATAGTTTTTTTCTTTCCTTATAGTATGATAAAGAAAAGGATTTGAGCCCGACAAAAGGGTGAAGCGACAAAAGAAGAATTTGTACCAAACAAAAATAAAAAGACACAAAAAGAATCTTAAGCCAAATCTCGTGGAAAGGTCTTTTTCTTAGATGAGTCTAGATTAGACTTTTACATTGCGTTTGGCCCATGAATTTTAATAAGAAAAATACGAAGGAAAAAAATTTTGCTAAAAAAAATATATTTTTGTAAAAGAGCAAAAAAAAAAAAAAAAGGATCAAGTTGGGCTTTTGAAAACAAGTAGAAGTGAGAAGATAGAAAGAAGCCTAAAAATGACTTTTACTATTGGAAATAAATTTCAAACAAAAAGCACTTTTTATTATTTTCAAGTAATTATAAATTATTATATCTAATTGAAAAACTATTTTTCTTTTTTCATTTAAAGAAAAAAAGTTCCTTCATAAAAATTACAGCTCGACAAGCACTTTTTCTTTTAGCTTATCTAATCTAATCAAACCTTTAATTGATTCTCAAATATATCGTTTGATTATATTCAAAATTTATCGAACATCATGTTAAAAAGTTGGCATATAATTACCAAAAGAATTGTGTTGCCCAACTTTTACAAATCATCATTGAGGATTCCTTGGATTGACGGTAAGAAGGATAACTCACTTATAAGAATCTATTTTATTGTATTATAATTTGTTCTTCTATTGTACAATAGTTCGTTTTTTTATATTACTTGATAGCTCGTTTAATCAAAAATTGATTATGAAATATCATAATAAAATTTAATTTAAATTATTGATATAATTATTTGAAATATATTTTACCCTTACAAGAAAGAATTACAAACCATCACCACTTAAAATTTGCAGACTAAAAGTGCACCTCATTCTTAATATAGGTCGGCAGAAAATGATACTGCTTGTGGAAAAGTCAAGGTTTCACAATTTTCAAACACAACAGGAAAATTTGGGTATCTATTCTTTCCGAAAATATCAAATTTGAAGAATCGCTTTGTGTTAGATACATATTGACTTTTATTCTTAATACAGATTAATACTAATTATTTGAGGTTTTTAAACTGAATATATATATATATATACATATGAACTTTTTTCAATGAATTGTGGGGCAAATTTAAAAAAATATATATATTTTCTAATGAAGTTTGGATTTAATTTGTTGTATTTTCCGATTTGAATTATCCAATTATGAAACTCAGAAAAATATGAATATAATTGTAATAATTACAGGGAGACTTGAATATATATAATTATTAAATAACTTTTTACTTGTGGAGGGTTGTCGCAACATGCGCCGCGTGAATAAAAGTGCTCGAAATTATATTGCGTCACATGAGGGAAGAAGGTTGTTATCTGGATGGTTCTTCTCACAAATTTGTTTTTATTTTATTTTCTTTTTTATAAATGTGTTACACATGCTACACACGTGGCATTAAGTTAGGCATTATGAGGCCGAAAATATCTATGGATCATTTTAGGGTTTTTCTTTAATTGATCGGGTATATGCATTCTGCGATTCAAATTTAATCACGTATTATATATTAATTTTTTTTTATAAAATACATATAATACATGGTTGAATTTGAACCGTAGAATACATAAATGGGGCACATACACCCAGTCTATATAAGAATTTTTCAATCATTTTATGGTAGATCTAACGAGAATTTTTGAGGATCAAGTTTTGTATCCTCTATATTAAATTAATATTTTATTTTTTATTTCATAATTTGTATATATATCGTGTATATAAAATTATTTTTTTAATTACATATTTAGTTTAGCATCTTTACATCTAGTGTATATATGTGTATTGAAATAAGAGATGAAATATAATTTTAGTGAATCTCGTCTGTAGTTTTCAAGCCTCCCTCGTTCACTCAATAATTCAAATATAATTATATCAATATATTGCACATGCATTTTATCAATATATACATATATATATATATATATAGCTAAATCAAAATTATTGGATGCATGAATAGAACCAAGGCATGATTTATGGAAGAATTTTCCCAAGTCTATGGCTGATCATCAAGTTATGAGTAGAATTTATCATATCCATTCATCTTCCACAAACGCAACAATAGTGACTCCATTTTATGCGTTAAACTGTAGAATATTCTACCAACGATACTTTGTATTTGATAACTAGTGATAATTGGTATAATAATTTATTATTAATTTAAGAGTAGTAATATAACTAACTGATACGTAATATATTACTTTTCTAAATACATGTATGTCTATAAATATATAGATTCTTATGTGAATACAATTTTGATTGTCCTTTAACTATTTATTACTAGCGAAGATTGAGATTTTTTAAAATCTTATAACATGAAATTTTGAGTTCAAGTTCAATTGAATGTATGAATTTTATGTTTTATGTGAATTGTTTAAAAATAATATTGTTTCTTGGTAATTTAGTGACTAGTTAATTATTTCAACGATTAAATTATATTGTAGATTGAAATATTTAAAAAATAGGTCATTAGTTGCACTCACCACCTCACTTCTCTTTCACACTGCAAAAAGCAAGCCTTATTTGATTAAGAGCTCGTTTGGATCGATTTTTTTTAAAAGAGAAATATTTTTTTTAAAGGCACTTTAATGAAAAAAAAATATGTTTTTTGCTGTTTAAAAAAAATAGAAGTCAAAAAAAATTCAAAAGTGATTTTTTTTAGAAGTTATTCAAAGTAATTTTAAATAAAAATACTTTCAATTAAAATAATTTTAATTATTGTATCCAAATATAAAATTATTTGACTCTAAAAAAAAATTCTACTATAAAAAATAGAGCTCTAATAAACTCTTTTTTTAGCCTATCCAAATGGACCATAAATCTAGGTATTTCTTTCTCTCTCTTTTTTGTTTTTTTTTTTATTTGATACAATCCGTTCATGACATCAATCGAAACGTCACACACACTCACCAAAATAAAAATAAAAACAAAAAAAAGAATTTGAACTCAATACATCAAAGTATTAAAGTTCAAGCTCCCACTATTAGACTACGACCCTATTGATTCTCTTGTGTCTAAGAATAGTAGCATTTTCTTATCCACCATACCTATTTGAAATAATAAGACAGCTCAAATTAACATTCATTGTTTTTAAACTATCACTTATAAATTATTGTTAAAATTTGAACTTTGAAATGACGTTATACTTATCATCATAATTAGTGACAAATGACCACCTGAGAAACACTTGAACGACCAATGACCACCCCAAAAAAGAGCGCATAAATTGGGACCCACCACAATGACCTTAAACTGTAGATCTCACGTTTTTTTTTTCTTTTGTTTTTTTGGAATTAAGACCATAATTATTGATAGCCCATGTTGTATGTTTTCTTTCTTTGATAATCATTGATGGCCCGTATCCAAGTGGGCCCGAAACAACTCTTCATTAAAAATTTGATGTCGGTAGGGACCCGCATAAATTTTAAAAATTTATCGAACTGTACTATTTTTTACTAATTTTATTCGAAAATTTAAAATAAATTTGCATTGCGCATTCGGTTTTATTTTGAAATTGATTAAAGCGCCTGCAAAAAAGGGTATAAAAATCATTATTGGCAAAATATTAAGTTTAGTGTCTTTGGTTATACAATTATTTTCCACATAATTAATAGCCATAAAAATTATATTAACACTATTGAGCGATAAAAATTATATTAACACTATTGATGATTAGTGATATTGTTTATAGCAATGATACATGTACAAAGAAAAATATAACGCAAGTTATAACGATACATATATATATATATATATATATAATCGTGTGTGTGTGTGTGCGCTCCCGTGAGCACAAAAAGGAGTAAGTAAGTGCGTGTGTGTCTGTCACAATACAATCATATCATATTATAATTATAATATTTAAAATGCATCCCATCTCCCGATTTCTTTTCGATGTAGACAATGAATTGGGTAAGTTTTCATTTATCAAATTGCTGCATAAACAATCCTATATATTTAATTTTTAGTTACTTCGGTATTTATAATGAACTAAGAAGTGGCCCAGTGCATGCACTACAAATAACAAACTATTTTATTATGGGTAAATTACGTTAAATATCTCAATTTTTTTTTGACTATTTTGTACTTTGATATTTAACTTTTGTAAATATATGTTTCGATACCCAATTTTTATTATTTAATGATCTTTTTTCATACTATTCCAATGGAAATATTTGCCAGTGTTCCCTAAAATATCTTGAAATATTTCTCATAGATTCCATCGAAATCGAAAGAGTGAAAAAAGACTATCACCACATAAATAATAAAAGGTTGTTAGGTTGGGTATTAAAGTGCATATTTATAACATTTTTGTATTAAAGTGTAAAATACTCTAAAAGTTGGGGTACTTAACGTAATCTGCTAATTGTTATATTGCATACTTTATTTTTATTTTATATTATTCTGAAGTAAATAAAATGTTTAATTTATTTTCTTTTTTCCCGGGTAAAATATGTAATTTGAGTGTTCTTTCGAAGGAACTTTTATTTCACAAAGTTTTAAGTTTTATTCCAAAAAAAAAATTTAATTTTTTTGGATAAAAGAAAGGAAAACTTTCAATTCACGTAACTTTTTTAAGTATTGCATTTTTTTTTCGGGATATATGAACGATTAATGTATGGTTGTCTGATATGCCCTTAAAATATTGCAAAATCACTATTCAATTTAGTTAGGTGATTTTAGTTATTGCTGTGTTGATTCGAGGTAATATTTTTAAAAATATTACTCTCATAAAAAATAATTCTCAAACTCTTATTGTTTTTAAAGTATTTTCAAAATTATTATTATATATTTTTTTTTATCCTAGCCATTCAGTTCCAATTCATTGGCCAACTAATTTGAATCGAGTATTGCAAAGGCCTATTATTGGAATAGCTTTTCCAACCCAGTTTCTTCATTGATAATACCAATATTCAAACTCTAAACATTGTTTAAAAAATCTAACCCCTTATCACGCAAGATCAATTGATAGTTGGTCATTATTATTGTAATTGTCACATTTATTGTTATGTGGATAGAAATTATCAGCTCAAATTTCATTTTTTTGTTATTTCTTTCCTAATCAATTGACCTACATGTATTTATTGGTTGGAAAATTTAATTTATTTTCCCTATATTTTGGGCTCTAGTGAGTCCCTTCTTTATGACTTTTATTTTGATTTATCCTTTTTAAGAAAAAAAAAATAGTTATATTTCTAAAAATTAATTTAAACATAATTAATTGAATAATCACGAGAGTGTAATAAAAATTTATCAATTTTTTCAATAGAATTATAAATTAATTGTATCATTTCTATAACACAGATATTGTTACATATTTTAGTTTTAAATTTAACTTCTTATTGTTTGAAAGTAAAATTATTGTACAAAGTTGCTTTTGACCTTCTTTTAATAGCAGGAGATGAAAACAGGGAAAAAAAAAAGAGAGACGAATTTAGCAATTTATGAATAAAGAAAAAAGTAAAAACTATATCAGTTTCTATCACTATTGGAATATTAAAATAACTATCATAAATATTAATACACCATATTAAATCTTTAAGAGTGATTCTCTTTGCAAAATCAAATGGTACAAAAAAAAAAAAAGGGAAATAACAACCAGTAAATCCTCATGACTTATAAAGTAGGGAAAAGGAGGAAAAAATTCAATTAGTAAACAATGTTTGTGGCTATACAAGTAATAATATGAAAAATATTTCTTAATATAATTCTTTCAGTACCGGATCTCATTCTTTTAATACAATTATTTTCGTTTGAGACGTATTTTCACGGTCCGAACTCACGAGCATGTTGGAGTGAGAATTCTCTTTGAACCCACTGCACTGAATGCATCTTAAAATCGAGTTATAAACAATTTACCCAAAAGAAACTTAATGTTTGAGTTAAACTTATAAAGAATTCAATTTTTTAATATATAATCGATGTGAGACAAAGGTATTAAATTAAATGCATGACACCTTTTAGGAATAACCACCAAACTTAGGGACTCGATAAATGGTTTCTATAGGCTTAAGAGATAGTTCCAGCACATAAAGTGTTTTGTTTTGGTTGTCTAAGAGATAATTGTCGTGTGGATAGCACTTTGCCCCACATAATTTTTAACTTTCGATATTTCAACTGACGAGTGGTTTTAATACCATTTTGTCATACCTCTGGTTGAGAGTTGGATGTCAAGATTTTGTCAGAATCCACTACACCCTAAAATCAAACTATGAATAACTTACCTAAAAAGAATATCCACAACTACACTTGAGTTTTTGAACAAAACTTACTAATAGTTTAATTTTTAGTACACTCTCGATGTTGGACAAGAATGTTACACTTATTATAATTTAAATTATCTAAACAAATTCAACAAAAAAATATATTATTTTCGATTTAAAATTCTCAAATATAAATTTATTAACTCAAGCACAACATCAAAAATTGATAAAGTCATTAGTAGAATCTTTTGAACCCTAGATATAAAAAAAACAAAAAAAAAAGTAAATTTTTACAAGTGTCGTGTGAATGCGCGGCAGTCGGTGGTTGGAAAAGTAGCGGAACAAACCCATATATAGAAAACCACAATAAAAATGATGTGATTGAGAAATGAGAACCAATGATGAGACGACGCGTCGTTCTGTCAATGTTAGGCGGCTCACTGGAAAACGACGCACCCACTGCTTTTTTTGGTAGTTTTGCATGTGTGGTAAGGTGACAATCAAGTATAACTCAGTGGTGACTGCTGACGAAACAATTTTTATTTTACACCTTTTCCATTTTTAAATTTTTAAAATAACTTACTTTTAAAAAAGTTTTTCAAAATATTTTTGAACTGGATTTCAAAACTCGATCTAACTATTCATGTGAGCTAGTGTGTTTTGTTTAAAAATAAAGTCTGAATTTTTAAAAAAATATCACTAAAATCCCTCTAAAATACTTTTGATCATTTTAGTACTTTCTACCTATAAAATTTATCTAAAATCATATTTAAAATATTAAAACTCCCAATCATCTTTGATATATGGTCTAAATTAAGTCGTGAAGTTTTGATATTACTTAATAAATTTCTTAAATTTATAAAGTTAAATCAAGTAAAATCCCGCATAAAGTTGGTATCAGAGCCATAAAGATCAGTAAAAATTGATAAAATACAAAATATGGAATATTTAGAATTATTAAAAATTTCAATTATAAATCTTTTAATAACTAAAGAGTTATTCGTTTATTTAAATGATTTAAATTATAAAGATTTCAGTGATGATTTAAATTTTAATCTATTATTTTGTGATTTCTCATGTGATGAAATTGATTGACAGTTACCTTCACCATGACGAAGAGTAGACTATTTACACATACAAAAAGATTTCCAAGAGTCGATAGAAAATATAAGTATTTGATGAAGATAGAGAACATTATCAAGAAGCATGAAAATACTAGATTAAGAGAACGATACCATAGAGGGTTAAAGTATTATAAAAGAATTAGAGCTGTAATGATTCTACTTATCAATGCCTAATTATACACTGCATAGGCTTCAAGTAGAATTGTATCAATATAAAAAAGAGTTGGATTTTATATTAAGGAAGCCAGGTTATCATAGAGGAGATGATTTTAGAATTTATTTTTTGAGGACCAAAATACAACAAATAAATGAGGGTCTTGATGTTTTAAGCCAAGCATGAAGATAAATAAACATTTTAAACGATGGATACAAAGCATAAATCTAATTCTAAGTTTACATATAATTATAGAAGAATATAATCGAGAATATGAACACATTAAAACAGAAGAGAATAAAGCAAAATACAAAGTTGCAACAAAAAAATAAAAGATACCCAACAAAATGCTCAAATACATTGGGATAGATATAAAAAATATAAATGGATAAAATAAATAAAAATATTGAAGAATTAAATACAGGAATGAATAAAATACTTGAATTACTATATGTTCTAAGTCAAGAACTTAAAGAATTAAAAACAGAGGTTCAAATTTTAAAGATTTGTAATTCAAACATTGAAAACTTAATAAAGAATACATGCCTAAAGAAAAATAAATTCGACAAGAAAATAAAAAAAATTATAATTAAGCCCATAAAAATTGTTAAAGAAACTGTACATCCAAATTCCGTTGATGCATATATGTTGAATGTTGAATTACCTGAAATAATCGCTGAAGAAGAAGCCCTTAAAAAGGAAGAAAAAGGTAAAAATATTGCTACGTCATCTAATCCACCTAAAGAACAAAATTCTGAATTAGATAAAGATAAATGAAATTAATGAATTAATAGATCAATTTGACAAAAATAGATCTTTCTGAAATGGAGGAATATGAAGTATTAGTTAACACATATAATACAATTGGAGGTCCAAGAGGTACAATAAAATCATAAAATATGGAATTAGATTAATCAAATATGATGTCTATTCCTAAATATAAAGGGCAATATTATGATCATATAAAGAAAGATAAATATCACAAACAATTAGATAAATCACTCCAGATAATAATTATAGTGAACCTATAAATAATGGAGGTTCTAAATTAAATATAAATTGCAAAGAAGACACTAAAAAGGCCATAATTTCTTGGGTAAATACTTTGAAAGTTTTCTTTTTATATAACGCTGATGATACATGGACATCAAATAGACAAATAGATTATTTAATCACTACCTTTGATGGAATTGTTTTTAATTGGTGGCAAAGATTAACTGAAAACACTAAAGGTTTAATAAAAAGTAATGTACAAACTAAATTAATAAATAATACTGATAAAGGAATTGAAATTTTAGTTGCCTATATTTCTAGTGAATTTTTAGGAGAAAATTAACAAGAATCTGATGAAGAAAGTTCTAAAGAAAAAGAAGAAGCAAGAACTAATTTAATAAATCTTAAAATTTGTTGTATGAAGAATCTAAAACAATATACGTGTGAATTTAAAGAATACAATTATACCCAATACTATAGTAATGAAGATCAAAGTATATATCTCAATATGTACTTTTTAAAACTTCCACATCCTTGGAATAAATATATAATGAATAAATGGAAAGAAGAAAATAAAGATTCAAACTCAACTTTAGGAAGAAAAATTAGTTTCCTCTTTTCAGAGCTAAGTAAATTATGTAAATCCCAAAATTTATATAGAAAAACTAAAAAATTTTCATCTTTATATTGTAATGAATTTGAGGTTCCCAATCAATAGGTATGCAATAAAGAAAGATTTACTAAAAAGAAAAGAAGGTTTCATAAAAAGAAGTATAAAAATATAATAATTTTCAAAAAAAAAATATAAAACCAAAAAGATGATATTTTAAAAGAAATCCGAACTATAAAAGAAATAAAAACCTTTCACAATGCCAATGTTGGAATTGTGGAGAGATTGGACATAAATCACCAAAATGTAAAAAACCTAAAAAGATTCGAAGTATTGAAGCCGAATTCATAGAACTTCAAGATGAATTATCTGAAGTTTCAGATATAGAGAATTATGTAAATAAAGAAATATACATTGACGAAGAAGAATATTCCAGTCATTCTGAAAATGAATAAAGATATAATAGAAATTGAAGATTCAGATAAAGAAGTAGAAGTTTATGAAGGATCAGAAGGTTATGCTCAACGGATAACCTTCGATCAAGAAACTTTAGCAAAAATAAAATGTTTAAGACTTGATGCAACTAATCCTACCAAAAATATTTTTATAATTTTTGGTAATCTAATAAAAAGAGAAAAATAAATATTTATGACTATCATGCAGTTGAAAGGTTCATAAATATAGAACATACTAAAGGGAAAATTAGATTAAATTTGTTTATTAAATCCTTAATAAATCAAGCTTTAAACAAAATAAAAAATAAAGACGTTAGAAAAAAGATAAAATATATTTATGTTGATAGGATTAAAATCCTAGTTAAAGCCTTATTTATAGATGGAACATATAGTCCTATGGTTGTTTCATTACATGATCAAAGATTTTAAGACACTAAAAGTAGTCATCTAGGAACAATTGAAGGAAATTTTTTTTTCTCATAATTTCGTTTTTATTGTTATCCCAAATACAGTATTGATATAAATGATTAGAACATAAATGATACTTTAAGTTTACATTTTCAACTTTTAAAAGATTTAAAAACTCTGAGATAAAAGTCAAGCTTTTACCTTTTACTATAGATCAATTTATGCCTTTACTAATAGTAATTATGGTAAAGTTTATCAAATTAACCATATATAGAAATTGATGATGAATGTCGTGATATAGCTACAATAAGATTACCCATGATAGAAGAAATTAAAGAAATAAAAGATTATGAAGTTAAAATAAATAGAAAACCTATTCTAGAATGTGGATCTAGTAGTGGTTCAGTACCACAAATAGATTTTGGAGAAAAATCTATATCTAGAAGAAGCGTTAGTAAGTTACCTCTTACTAATGTAGAATTCACGAGATAAGATAGAACCAATACAATGGTCATAAATGGTAAATATTTTAATGGTCAAGAATATATTGAAGGACCAAATATATTAATTGATACAGTAGCTAGTGACAATCACCTTGCAAAATATAAAAATAAAGGATTAATTGCAAAGCTTGCTTCTATAATATTTCAATATAAAACCTTTGAGGGTCAATTAATAACTTGCGAGCAAGAAGTGCAAGTTTCAATAATCTTTGAAGATTTAAGAATAATTATACCTTGTTACATAGATAGTGATATGGTTGGAGACTATTGCAATATAATTTTGGGTAATAGTTTCTCAAATCAGTGTGATTATTATAAAATAGAGAAACATGGTGTCACACTACAAATAGGAAATATAAAAATCTTTTGTAAAAAACATGAAGGGAAATTGTTACCATAAATACTACTGAATATAACTCTCTTGAAACTGATATATTGCTAGGAAAAAATTTCCTACAACAATTTTAGTTTTATTTACAAAATTTGTATTTTGTAATACTTAAAACTAAATGTAATCATTATCTAAAATTATCAAGAACAAATGAACCATTTAGAGTTCAGCCAACGAAGCTTGGTGGACCGTATGATAAAATTCCGATAAAAATACACAATATAATAATAAAAAGGATAACTCTTGAAGATGTAATAAAACAGATAAAACAAAATTATAATGATCATCCTTTAGCTTTTTATAAGGAGTCAGATTTAAAGGCAAAAATAGAATTAACTGAAAATATAGTTATTAATGAAAGACCTATGTTATATACTGAAAATGATAGAAAAGAATTTGATAGATAAATAAATGATTTATTACATAAAGATCCACCTTTAATTAGAAAGAGTAATAATCCTTGTAGTAACCTAGCCTTCATGGTTGAAAATGAAGCTGAGAAAAAGCATGAAAAACCTAGAATGGTAATAAATTATAAAAGACCGAATCATTTTACTAAGTCAGATAGTTATTATCTCCCTAATAAAGAAGTTTTACTAAATTTAGTTAAAAGGAAAAAATATTATTCTAAATTTGGTTGTACTTCAGGATTTTGATAAATAAAAATGGAACCTTAAAGCATACAATATACAACATTTAGTTCTCCTCAAGAACAGTTCGAATGGCTAGTCATACCATTTGGATTAAAGAATGCACCTTCTATATATCAAAGAAGAATAGATAAAATCTTTAATAAATATAAAGACTTTTTGGTCGTCTATGTTGACGATGTTTTAATTGCTTTTAATACTTTAAAAGAACGTAAAACTCATTTACTCCAATTTGCTAAAACTTGTAAAGATAATGGTATAATTTTATCCGAAAGAAAAGTTATAATTTGTAAAGAAGAAATTGAATTTCTAGGGTTAAAAATAAATAAAGAATATATCTAAGAAAATCTGTGAATTTCCTGATAAATTGGAAAATAGAAATCAAATTGAAAAATTCCTTGGTTGTTTAAATTATGCTGAGGGATTCATAATAAATCTTGCTAAAAAGAAGCATGAGATTCAAAAACTGCTTCGAAAAAATAATACTAAAGGATAGAGCAATTAACATACAAAGATTGTAAAAAATCTGAAGGAAGAATGTAAAACATTGCATGAATTAAAACTTCCTGATGAAAAAGATAAATTAATATTACAAACGGATGCTACAGATCTTTATTGGGCAGCACTATTTAAAATCGATCTCAATGAGAGATGTAGGTATACGAGTGGTACTTTCGGTCAAGCTGAGGTCAAATATACAACCCATGAGAAAGAACTTCTAGCCATCATAAAAGGGATTCAGAAATTCTCTTTCTATCTATATCAAAGACCTTTCAAAGTCCAAATCGATAATACCCAAATAAAGTCTTTCGTTTTCAATAAATTACCAAATAAACCCCAATACAGAAGGCTATATAGATGGCAAGTTTTTCTGTCCCTCTACAATTTCAAAATAGAGTATATAAAAGGTTTAGAAAATTTTCTAGCCGATTTTATTTTCAGAAATACAGAATTTGGAAAAGAATGAGTTCTCCAACTCTAAAATGGATGAGATGGGTGTGCATTTCCTTTTAAATGCAACTGGAGTGATTGAATGTACTATACATACATCTTGTCCACTGTTTAACGGTTGATGGTAAAGACTTCTCAAATCCGTTGATGAGTGACAATTTTTCAAAAATTGTATTGATGATACAGATCATCTTATAAATTCTTGTTTTTTCTACAGGAATAAATTCATTAAGAAAGATGGATCTTGGTAAAGAGACAAATAAGCTAAAGAATGAGATTGATGATATTGTCTTGGTTTATCAAGACGTTGATAGCAATAAAGTTCTTAAAGACTTGATTGAATTAAATTTTAAAATAGTGTTAGAAATTTCTCAAGAAAGACTTAGAATAGCCCTTTATATTCAAGAAAGTTTAAATTTGTTCTTTGATACCAAAACTAAAGAAAAGGAAAAAATGAGTAATGATAAAAAGGAGAGTGATAAAAGAGAAAGCAATAAAGAAAAAGATAAAGCAAAGTCTTCTGGAGTTCAAGCTAAACCCTTATTTGATAAAGATTTCATTGACTCCATGAAAAATAAAAGCAATGCTTCAAAATCTCATGATGAATCAGAAGTTATTAAAGTTAAAATTTCTAAAGCAGGAAGCTTCAATAGTAGGAGTTTCAATGATAAAGAGTTTGTTCCCACAAATAAATGGGAAAATAAGTATAAAGAAGTTGCAGAAGAAGCATATAAATGGGTGAATTCTATGGCACTATTCTACTCTAAAGGATATAATGTTCATCCAAGAATTACAACCATGTTTGGTGTTGATTCGCATAAAATTTTTCAGCTTGTAAACTATGAATTTCTAGATCTACTCTATGTTGACAAAGATCTTCATGAAATTTCAGCATTTGATGATCGCCTTAAATCACATGCCAGTCAAGTTGCTAGAAATAGAGCAGTCGAACTCAAGTTCTATTCTATAGCCCCAGAACTTGAGATGCGAATCTGGCATGAAGTCCAGCATATGATTATCATAGATGTTTTGATTACAAACTTAAAGATTGAAACCGGCATAAAGAATTTTTAATCTATTAAGTTCACCAACTCATGGATCACGGAACGAAGATCCATAGGTATTAAAGCTATTCAATCTATTGCAAAGTCTCTTTGGGAGCGTCAATATGAGACACTCATACAGGCTAACACTTGGATTTTATTAAGGAAAGGATGACAAATTAAATCTCCACTTCTAAAGGAATTCCTAAATAAATTCATCATACATGAGTTTTTCTGCACAGAGGCTACAAGGAAAAAGGCTTGCAGAATGATTGGGTGTTGCAAATCATGATGTAAGCGCTTACGATAGCACAAGGAGTGGTGGATGCCATGACGTCATTATCCACTAAAAATTATGGCAGACAACTGTGGAAGACAACTTTTGACTCGTGAAGATAAAAAGATAAAGCTGACAACGCATGACGATAAAGGAAAATAAAGCAACGTGTTTCAGCACATAGAGATTGGGACAACGGACGCCAAATAAAACTTTGAAGTCTGAATAGTTCATTTCTAGGGCATTGAAAGTTGAAATCGAAAAAATTGAAAGTTAGAAGTGAAAAAAATCCAAGCAGAGAAAAACCAGCTTTAGATAAATTTTTGTAAACCTTTATAGATCATGTTTGTATAAATCTCTTTTGAAGGAAATAAAGCCATTTTATTTTTATAAATTTCAAGTATTTGAAATTTTAATATAAGAATCTTTTATTCTTATATTTCTCCTTATTTTCCAAAATTCTCCAATCTTACGAAGACCGTAGTGATTGCACTATTTGAGACAGTAGCCGTTTGGAACTATGAGTCCCGTGAAGCCAGAAGGGCGTTTGGGCAAACACCAATCAGGCTTGTCAAGGTAAACGAAGATGAGTCCCTAGGAGGATTAAAGAATTGAAGATCTAAAGGAGGTAATATATTTTTAAAAGATTTAGATATTAAGATTCTTTGCTTAATTTATGGGTTTAGAGTACTTTATTATTAATCATGATTTTGAGAATATATTTTACTATTTTGTGCATATAAAATGGGTAAAGATTTCGGTATCATAAAAAATCATTCTAAAAGAAGAAAAAATTATAAACATAGAATAACAATTCTAAAAACACTAGAGGAGTTACCTGAAGATTTAAGGATACTTATTGCAACATATAATGATAAAGAAGATTATGTTCTTGATTTAATCAATAAAAGAATTACTAAAGAAATTCTTGATAACTATGTTGAAGATTTAGACCATATAGAAAAAGAGATTCAAGAACTTTGGGAAATGGAAAGACCAATAGAAAATTATATTCTAATAATGACTAAAAATCGAGAAAGAATAAATTTAATAAAATTCATATATCATGAAAAATTGGACTTACCTCATTTCTTTTAAACTTAAATAGACCTAAAGATAAAACTCTAAAAGGTGTTGGGCAATAAAGCAAATTAATAAATTTTTAATAGTGAAATTACTATTTAAATAGTAAAATTACTATTCAAAAGGGGTAAAAAGAAAAGAATTTTATATAGTAGGGTATTTTGAATATAGAATTATAAAAATAGATTAATTTAAAAAAAAATTCGACTACTGACTGCTCTTAAATTTCAAAATTGTGAAAGGTTTTGAATTCTTTTAGTTAACATCATTGAGGTCCCTAAAATAAAATTAGAATTACTTTATTAGTAAAATTTAGATCATTATATCTTATTTTTTTCATATTAGTTTTGATAAGGAGTTCTGCGTGTTGTAAATTAATAATAGTTTAATCCATACATTAAATTATTCAAACAAATTTCACTGAAAAATACTTATATGAACATATATCTCTTGAAATACTTTTAAGAAAAAATTGATTAGAAACATCCTTCAAAAAAATATTTTTTGGTAAAATTTGGCCGGCGAATCATCGCAATGAATAAAAGTGTTATCTATGGGATCACTGGAATTATGTTTACTCATTCTAATTGAGCATGCAGACACTACTCTTTTTCAATGTAGTCATGATAAATAGTCGGTAAATTTAAATTATTAATAAAGTGTTTAGTGGGTCTAATAATTATCTTAATTTTTTTGGTCTCTTTTGGTATTTTCACTCTCACTTATATTCGCTCTCCTCTCTCTTCTCCCAACTATTAAAGTGCTTTTAGTTTATTTATTTTCTCATTCTGTCCCCTTTGTCAATATATATATTTCACATATCTTTTGTCTTCTTTTAAAATTTTTATGTCTTATATATTTGTTAATCTTATAATTCTATATTTATTTTAAGCTCTTTTTTTATAATTTTTTTTTACTAAAATGCATTCATTAAAAATAATTAAAAAATATATAATAATGTATAAAATCTAATAAATACTTCTATTTTATATTCATAATTTAAATATATCATTAAGTTATATTTTAATTTTTTATTTTACACACAGGTCAAGTGTGGCCAATGACTAGTATAAATAATTAGTTGTTAGAAGTGGACATTTAGTATATTTTGATTCTTTTTCCGAACAAACAAACGGCATCTTATTATTGTTATTATTATTATTATTATAAACAATTGCACCTTAATCCATTAATATGGGGTAGCAAAAGAACCAACTCTGATTTGTTCGGAGTCGAGATTTCGTAAATTTGCCTCAACTTTTTGATCACTTGAGACTCTTTAGGTACTAGGTTCGATTTTCCACCAATATATGTATGAGTCTTTATTTCTGTCTTAATGGTAGTTTATTGTTCTATTTTAATAATAGTTTGTTGATTTATTTATTATATAATAGTTTGGTTTGTAAATTATATGGTTTGGATATAATGTAAGTTTGATTAGTATTCTCGAAGTTATTGATGTAATTGACTGATATAATCGAATGATATATATTTAAAAAGTTAGGCTACCTTGGCAATGCCATATTTTATTTGATAAGTGGATATCATGTGATTTTTCAATTACAACATTTGGGAGAAAATTCTAAAGAATCTCTTGAAATTTGTAAAATTGCTATTATCCTTTGTTTAATAATCACGACCCTATGTATATGATAAGGGTTATAGTATATATTTTAGAGTTGTCAATTTCAGATAATCTTGATGAAAATTTCAAGTGTAACCAAAATTTCCTTTTTTTTTATGCCGAGTAACCAAATTTCAATTTATAGAAAATTAGGGAAATCTACAAAAACAGTTTCAACATTTGAATGAAACTTTTGATACCTTTATTTAACACAATTAACATATCTTTTGTAAAAAAAAATATTTGATTTATGAATCACATATTAAACTTTACTAGACGGTTTTATTATGCGTAATGTATCATGCGTAATGTACA
Source organism: Petrea volubilis (assembly GCA_026212405.1). Classification (NCBI taxonomy): domain Eukaryota; kingdom Viridiplantae; phylum Streptophyta; class Magnoliopsida; order Lamiales; family Verbenaceae; genus Petrea; species Petrea volubilis. The sequence goes on along the minus strand of CM047875.1, from coordinate 2,361,872 downwards.
AATAACATAAACCACTACAAGAAAAATGAGTCAATTTGTAATAATATAATAAGTGATAATGAAAAAATTATCATTAATTATATATATTTAATCACAACAAACTTATATTGTCACAAAATATAGTTTGTATAATGTCAATGGTAACAACATAGTGTAGAAAGGTAACAACATAGTGGAAAATTGACAGTTATGACATATCTATTATGACTACTTAGTGGCAATGG
>CM047875.1:2343532-2361148 GCA_026212405.1 Petrea volubilis | reverse complement strand
GCTGCTCCAAGACAAGCATTTAGGCCACCAAGAAAGATGAAATTCATAAATGGAGTAGAATATGAAGAAGTGCTTATGTGTCAACAATAGTGAACTCTTGTGTTTTGTGACCTTTTGCTACCTTAAGATAAGATTATATTTTTTGGTTACTTGTCACAAACAAAGTAAAAAAAGTGTTTTGCTTTGATCTTTGCAAACAAGTTTGTGTACGAAACATCTTAATTGTCATGTGTTGAACAACTGCAATCTTTTGACCTTTGTATTGAACATCTATTTCGTCCTATTTTCTAACCTTTGTAATGAACATCTACTCTGTCCCATTTTTAGACCATTGTAATGAACATCTTTTTTTATTGCATTAGTAAAAGTTGAACATCTTTTGTTAGGTTTATCTTGCTATCATGTTAACATAAAGAAAAGAACTTACACAAAGAAACATAGTCACTCACATAGGTATACATTAACAAACATCTACAAACATAACTTAAACATTCCATTGACAAACGCCCATAACTTCTACAGAAAACTAACTTCTAATAACTTAAACATTACATTAACAAACTTCAGTTAAAATCTTCAAATCCTACTTCAACAAAACAAAAAAAAAAAATAACAGTCGTCTTTTATGAATGGTCCACCTTGTACTGCTGAAATATTGGGCCACTTCAAAAACCATCTTCCATACATCAAGTAAAGAAATAAAACCACACCCATGAAGCCACCAAAGCTGCCACCAAAGCTGCCCATAGACATTTCTCACGTGAACGCCTCACTCCAACCTCAGCCTCCAAACGGTTCACCCTTCTAAAAAGTCCAGGTATGATTTGGCGGGACCTCTCACACATGGGGGGGTCGGTCCATTCAAAGAAATTACACCCACCAGCTTCCTATACAACCCAAAACATCAATTATTCCAATAAACGAACCTAGAAAAGAGAGAGAGAGAGAGAGAGAGAGGGAGAGAGAATAAGAAGAAGAAGAATGAAATGAACAAAAATAATTAATCAATTACTCGAAAGTTAGAGCATGCTATGTAATTTCTTCCTGGGTTCAAGTCCATCTATGACATTATCCTAGCCAGCTGCTTCCCACAGTGACAAACTCTCTACATGGCATATTTTTTTTTCAAGCCCTAAACTTGGTGAATGACATAGATATTTTGGGGATTTAGGGCTTCAAATAGCCCCCAACAATTACTGTTATTTAAGGCAGGAAAAATGGATAATTTTCCCCCTTTTTCACCAACACAAGTGAAAGGGCTATTGTATCCCTGGAAAACTCACGTTTATATCACGTGAGGAGGTATCAACGGAATATTCCTTTATATTCTCCCGGAATTTTCAAAAAAGACCACGGGCGCACATTTTACAAAGGTTTGGTACCACGGTTGCACAAAACCAAAGGTTGGGTACCTAAATGTAAATGACCCCAAATGTTAGGGTGGTAAATGTATTTACCCTTAAATAAATTATGATCCACATATTGTTAGAAATATACGAATGTCTATTTTTCAACAACAACAAAAAAAATGATGGCCCACCCATATCTAAAAACAAAAAAAGTGCTGGGAACTCATTTTTCAAAAGAGAGATATACGTAAAAAAGCCAAGCAATGCTAGTTTGAAATTCTCTTTTTGAAAAGAGCAAATTACGTCTACACCCCTTGAGGTATAGTATAATTATAAATTAGTTTCTGTAGTTTTAAAAATTACAAATACCCTGAGGTATGCATCAACTTAACAAAATTCATCATTGATCAAAATGAGACATAATTGCAAATTCTATTTCTACTATTTTTGGAAGGGTTTTGAAATGAATTTGCATGGTCCGAACAAATCAAATATATACAAGTTATATATGAAGTTTATTTCAAAGAAAAATTAGTGGCGGTATTGGATTATAGATTGTAAAGTCTGGTGGTGGGTGTGGTATAAAATGAAATTACTATGCAAAAGGTTGGTAGAATAATAAAATTGATTGGGGGATTTTATCAAGCTCGATGAGGCACATCTTTTGGTGCCAGGTTGACTACTACTAATGTAGAAAAGTTATCTTTTGGACATCTCTATTAATATTTATAAGAAGATCCTAAACCTCAAGGGATATTGGTAGTTTTTAAAACAAGAGGGACAAATTTTAATTATACCATACCTCAAGGGATATAGATGTAACTTGTCCTTTTTGAAAGAGTGATAGATTTTGAGTTCAATTCTAATGAAAAACAATTTTGATTGGGATAAATTATGATCAATATGCCATTATAAAACTATGGGTATCTAGTTTTTAACACAAAAAATAGTGCTATAAAATCATTGTTCAACAAAAAGTCTTACATAAAAAATCAAGTAATGTCAGTTTGGAATTCTTTGTTCAAAAATGTGACAGATTTTGAGTCTAATTCTCACAAAAAATACTTTAATTGAGAACGAAACAAATTATGAGCTATATACTATTAGAAAGCTATGCATATCTAGTTTTCAACAAAAAATGATGTTAAGAAGTCTTTTTTTTGTTAACAAAGGGTTACACTCAAAAAATTAGCCATTGCATATTTTATGTGTTCTCGCGCCTCAAATTATGAATAAATATCCAATTCATGTGCAGTATAAAATTGTAATATTCACGAACTTTAATAGAAAATGCAGTATTCAAATTGCATTATACCAAACTTTTTGTCAAAATATACAAATTAATCTCGTGAAATTTACAAAGTATGAAAAAAAGTATAGGTTTGTCTGATTGAAGTACAAAATAATAGAAATACAGTGTAAATTTGTTCAAATGAAGTAATGGGTATGTTAAATAAAGTATAATAAAACAAATGAACTATTGTGAAACAAATTGAATCAGGTGAATCGTTCAATTAGATCAATTGAATTTGGTAAAATGTCAAATTAACTCAATTAAATTGGGAAAAATGTCAATTCAACCAATTGAGTTGGGAATAATGACCAATTTGATCAACTGAATTGAGGATTATAATCAATTTTATCAATGGAGTTGGGTTTATGATTAATTTGATCAATTGAGTTAGAGATTATACTCAATTTGCCCAATTGAGTTGTGGATTATGATTAATTTGATCAAGTTGCGACTCTATTCAATTTGACCAAATGAGTTGGAGATTATAGTTACTTTGACCAAATGAGTTGGAGATTACAGTTAATTTGACCAATTGACTTGAGGATTATGACCAATTTGGTCATTTGAGTTGGGGGTTATACCCAATTTGATCAATTAAGTTGGTAATTATGGTAAATTTGATCAATTGAGTTGAGGATTATGATTAATTTGACCAATTGAGTTGCAAATTATATCAATTGAGTTCGAGATTATGCTCAATTTGAATAATTGAGTTGGAATTTGTGATCATACTTGCCCAATTGAATTGGGCATATGATCAATTTGATCAATTTAAGTTGTGGGTTGTGATCAATTTGACCAATTGGGTTGGGAATTTATGATTAATTTGATCAATAAAGTTAGAAATTTTAGTTAATCTCATCAATTAAGTTGGGACTTATAGCCAATTTGACCAATTGAATTGGAGATCATGATCAACTTGATCAATTGAGTTTAGGATTATCATCGATTTGACGAACTAAAATGGGGATTATAGTTAATTTGATCAATTTAGTTGGGGATTGTAGTCAATTTAATGAATTAAGTTGGAGTTCACGACTAATTTGATCAATTGAGTTGGGGATTATGGTCAATTTGATCAAATGAGTTGGTAATTATGAAAAGTTTGATCAATTGAGTTTGAGATTATAATCAATTTGATCAATTAAATTGAGATTATGCCTCAATTCATCAATTGATTTGGTGATTATGGGCAATTATGCAAAACTTGATATGTGTACTGCACCTTTGGAATTTTATACTTCATATGTTCATCCAAATTCTGCAAATATTTGACGTTCTTTACATAAATTATACTCTACAAAAATTACTGTTTGGGGATATGTAGACCATAACATATTTTTTATGGATGTACATAAAAATTTCAACTCAATTCTATAAACATCGATCTATATATTGCAATTTCAACATAATATACTGCTTGCTTTCATACTAATTTTTGTTTAGCCAATTGACTTTTCACATTACGTTTTTATGGATATACGCCACAATTTTAACCAAATTTTGTAAACATTGATCCTTGTACTGCAATTTCAACATAATATACTATACACATCTATACTATTATATAAAAAAGCAGCACCTTTTAATAATTACTTTTGTTCTGCTCATTTTTTTGAGCTGTCAATTTCTTTTTTTCTTTTGTTTTCTTTTTCTACTTTCTCTCCCCTCTCTCTTCTTATATGTTCTTTTTATTTTTTCTTCTTTTTTTTTTCTCTCCCCCACTTTCTCCCCCATCTGTCCTCCTTAATCTCCTAATACTCTTTAATATCAAGTTTTTAAATTATTTTCTTTGTTTTTAAATTTTGGATTATTTTATTTTTACTTATTACTAATTTTATAAATATATTAGAAATAATGTAAAATATTTTGATAGTATCGATACCTCCAAATAAAACATTAGTATGCCATTAAATTAAATTAGTTTTTTGTTATACGCACATATTGAATGTGCTAATATATATTACTAGTTTTTATTAATTTTGTTTAGCCAAGTGACTTTTCACCACAAGTTTTTATGGACATACTCCACAATTTCAACCTAATTCTACAAATATAGATTCTCATAATGCAATTTTAACATAATATTTTGCATACATTCATGCTAAGTCTTCCTTAATCAAGTTTAATTTCATGTTGTAGGAAAAATTGAACCCATTCACTCTTGTACTTCAGAATTATGACAAAGTTCGTTATTATGCAATTATAATACTGCATACTTCTAAAGAGTACTTCAAGTGGACATTTTTATACCCAAACTCTGCTACATTCTTGAACATGGAACTCTAAACTTAGGGCTGTAAACGGAAAATCGAAAATTCGATTACCGTCCGCATCCGTATCCGTTTACGAGGCATATTATCCGCATTCGTTTAAAACGGATATATCCGTATCCGATTATAGGTATCCGAGTAATAAACGAATACGGATATGGTAATTAGATATCCGCTCCGTTTAATATCCGCTGGATATATCCGTTATCCGTACTCGATAAATTATATTAAATTATTATTATTATTATTATTATTATTATTATTATTATATCCTTATCTCTTCTTACTCTTTATATGATTTAATTAGATTATTTATTAATTTATATACATTATAAGAATAAATAGAAAAATAGGAATGAATAATATGAATTATATTAATTGTATTAATGATAAAATATTAACAGATTTGGATATTCGGATAAACGAATTCGGATATCCAATCAAATATTCGAATAAACGGATTCAGATATCTAAACAGATATTCGGATAATTGTTAGCGGATTCGGATATTCGGATATCCAAAAATTCATAATTATATTATATTTTAAAAAATACTAAACGGATACGGATATATCCGAATTCATAAAATATCCGCCGGATGCGGATTCGGATATAGGTTGCTAATATCCGACGGATTCGGATTCGGATACGGATACGGTAAAATTTAATCGGATACGGATTCGGATACAGCATAGCCGCTCCGTTTAATATCCGTTTACAGCCCTATCTAAACTGCAAAGGTGATGCGACACCTATTCATGAACTCCATAGTTGAATAAACCACTATTTTGACTAAATGAAGCCACTATCTCTCGCTATCACAATGTACCCTCGAAGAAAAAGATGACCACCATGGAATTGAAGGTTGTAAACGTTATTATTCAACCAACCTAATGATTTTTTCCCCCTCATTTATCAAACCCACCTCCTCAAATCAAGACTTGACCAAATTAACTGGAAAATATCGCTAAAATGATCAACCCGTCACCTCAGTAGCTATTCACGCCACCTACCATTGGAGCTCCACCACTTGCCGTCAAAATCAAGCCTTTATGCCAACCAATCGATGCTTCTCATTGAGAGGATTAAGTTGATATGCTTAATTTTATAATTTGATGATGTTTTGAGGGAGAAAAATAGGTTGCGCGTGGTGGTGGAAAGAAGAAAAATCTTACAAAGAGAGAGAAGATGATGGATTGAGAAAAATATGATGGAGAATAAAAAAGTATTAAACAAACAAGTCTTTCATGAAAAAAAATAAAAAAAATGCATAAAGTGAAGGTATATTGGTCCTTTCATAAGATTGGGGAGTGATCTCTAAGAAAACTTTAAAATTGGTAGCTAATACTAACTCAAACTCCATTAGGGAGGAATCTTTAAAGTGAGAAAGTTAAAAGGGATATAATAATAAGTTCCCTTCATTTACTAATCTCTTATAATTAAGGTTTAAAATTGGGGGTGCTAGACTTTTATTTGTAAGTACTCTTTGAGAACCCTGGTGAGTGAGACAAGGACTTTAATTTTCTAGCCTTGGTTGTGATACTAGGTATGACATCCCCCTCGCTAGGATCGTCCTATACGAGTAGGGCTCACTCAACAATCTTGTTGAGTACCAATTTTTTTTCCAATCGGTACGCAATACATGCAACTTATTTAGTATTCCCCAATAATAAAATCGAGATAAAACAAAAACACAATTAACTTACATAGAACTGTAAGGTACAACTATCCAAGTACAACACTTCAACTAGTGATTTTTCATTTTTTATTAAACAAGCCAGCCTACTATACAGGATAAACAACTATGTGCTAATGATTGGTAATGCTCCAATCGCCTTATCCGAGTCCCCTCAACCTATTTCCTGAAACTGAGGCAATGAACAGAAAGAACTTGGGGTGGTAAGTCCAAATGACTTAGTGAGGCGGGAAATATACATATAGATATATAAATTGAAAATAAGAGTCATAAACCAACAAAATAATGAATCATAAGAAGGTGTGTCTGCACAAACTTGAACAAGACAGATGGTGAGCCATGAACGGAATCTCCAACCTTATTACTACCCAAAACAGATAAACATATCATAAAATCCTTATGCCTCCTCTTTGTGTCAAGGAGCGACCTTGACAACGGTAAACGGTAAACGGTAAACGGTAGGTGTACCACGTGCCCGTGCAATACACCGAGCCAATCCCTACTACAATTAACCTCCAACTGTATGTAGGAATCAGGTCCAACAGAATGGTATCACGTAATAAGGTTCTATCGACGGTCCGTTCCGCCTGATATACCCCGCTCACATGTACCTGGGCCCAAACTTCCCAAGGGCGTCCCCAAGGGTGTCAATAGATCATATCAAGACAGAATGGCTCACAAACTTTCAATAAACAATAGCTTGTTTCCAACACCAGGGATACATAAAAACATAATTAAAACATGATATCCCAAGGGTGTCAACAAATCATTTTGAAACAGACATAACTTACAATATCAGAAATGAAATACTTTTCGGGTATAACTTGACTTATAATTCAGAAAAATATTTGGTTGAAACATAGAGAGTAAGATATAATTCCAAAAGGTTTGGATAACATAAATCAGACAAGGTAGGCCATACAAATAATATTTATAACATATAGTTCAATGCCCCAGCAAGGAAGGTAAAAGGCACTCACCTTAAGAGCTTATTGTCTCACCAAGTTTATGAATTAGGTGGACTATGTCAACTTGGTAATCTCCTTTTCAAGAGTGTTTTATGGAACTAAGGAGATGTATAGGGGGCTAATATGTGTATGTGTATGAAAAAAGAAGGGTTTATGTGTATATATATATGGGTAGGAGATATTCTATAAATATGGGGTGTTTTGTATGTTGAGAGCAAGGTTAGTGTGGGTGGGTGTGTCTTAGGCGGGATTTAGTGTGTTGTGGGATGAAAATGGGGTGCCAAGCTCCCCTATTTATAACAATTTGTTGCAAGAAATATGATTATTATATACTTTAAGTCATTTTCTAATTATTATTATCTTATCCAAATCTTATCATAATCTTATCTAATCATATCCAATTTTATGTAATCTTATCCAATCTTATCATAATCTCATCTTATCTTATCAAATCTTATCTAATCTTATCTAACCCTATCCAATTTTATCATAATCTTATCCAATCTTATCATAATCTTATCATAATCTTATCTAATCTTATCAAATCTTATCAAATCTTATCTAATCTTATCAAATCTTATCTAACCTTATCCAATCTTATCATAATCTTATCCAAACTTATCATAATCTTATATAATCTTATCTAATCTTATCATAATCTTAGCATTTAAGAACATTTATTAGGAGAAAATGACATTTTTGGATAACTATGTATATATATATGATAAAACATGACCTATTATATAATATATACATATAAATTCAAAAATTACATATATATATATAGCTATATTTTCGAAATATAATTATATTTATATATATGGCTTTGAAATAAATTAATAAATTGTAATTCTTGAAAATAATAGGAAGTACCGGGGCATTATAGATCTATATATATAATTTCAATGTATAAAAATCGGGATGTCACACTAGGGGGATAAGATATCGGGAAATGCTCGTAGTGGGGGGTCTGACTTCTTTTTTGATGGATTTGATTAAAGAGACGTTAGACAAACTTTCAATCCGGACTTGCTCGATTGAGGAACTAAAAGTGTCTAGTCCGCTTGTGTTGGTGTGTACAATATGTACACACAAAGCTTACCCGAGGGAATAGTTTAAGTGTTGTGGATGTCGGCTCAAATCTATATCTAATCAAACTAGAGCATGAGGAAGATAGGTTGAAAGAGAAATTGAAAGAGAAGTTAAGTTTTGTGGATGTCGGCTCAAATCTATATCTAATCAAACTAGAGCATGAGGAAGATAGGTTGAAAATTCTGGATGAATGGCAATCGCTTTACGAGGATCAGGTGGTTGTTCATAAGGACTTTGACCAGTACAAATCATTAGATGGCCTAGACCTTTCCAACACACCGTACTTGTAATGCCCCGAAACCTCTACCTAGTTATGAAAACATCTATTTATAACCATCTCACAAAAACATGCTATTTTATAATGTAATGAAACCAAATATGCTTACTAATATTCCAAAAGATGAGTTTACAAACGTCGTTTATTACATATACACAACATATACATAACTTAACTACCAAGTTTCTAGCACAATGCATACATATCTAACTAAAAGCCTCAAAGCGCCCTATTAAGTCTTCCTCGTTCCTATCTTCCTGTATCTCAATTCCGGCTAAAACATAATAGAAAGCAATGTCAATATATACACATGTTGAGTAGAAATTTACATAGACATGAGGGGATCGTGTGAAATTGCATATTGTCATAAAAGCACATTAAACCACACATAAAACTATAGAAATTTCAGTTCCTGATAAAATCACATAAATTTCAGCTCTGATAAAGCATCACATTCCAACACATTTTTACCGTTTTTCCACCTCGACGGGCGGCTACCTTATCTCGCCGTGCCGTAATTCAATTTCAACTGATATCCAACCGAAATCACGCCAAAATCCACCAATCCCAACCTAGACACGCCGGTGGTCATATCTCGAGTATATGCCGAAAACCTACGACCCACAACCAATACATGGAACACTCCGTCCATGCAAGATGGGAATAGGCATGGATGGCGAGAACTGGTTTAAGACCGGCAAGCCCATTGCCGCCCGGTCGAACTCTAGCCCCATCCATACCGAACACATATAGGGCCCTTACACACATAATTCCAACACATAAAATCACAATTTTATTACAATACACACTGATTCAGCTCAAATTCAACACAAAGTACCCAAATTTCCAGTTTTTGCGAAATCGACATTTACAACGTCGAACTGAAATTTTTAGCTTTCAACTGCTGAAATTCCAACTTAAATTCCGGATTTTCAATTCACGGAACCTGAAACTTTCAGACTGCGACGCGAAACGATTTAGTGCGCAACTTCTAAAATTTCCAACTTTCACAATCCAAACCTCCAGCTTTTAAAAACCTATTTCTACAGTTTATTCTACACTTAATTTAAAGTATATAAACTAGATTTTTGGTTTGAAAATTTTGGGTTTTCCAGCAGTGCAAAAATCAAACTTTTCCCCTTTAGAAACAAAGTTTTCTGTATGAACAGTGATTTCCAGCATGTGTGCAACTCAAAATTTCAACCGAGAAAACTTAATATTCTAGCTTCTAGCACATATATAAGACTCTAACAACGTATAAAGCATGATAACATAGCATAATGGCAACAAGTTCAACATGCTTATTCAAGAATGTGACCAAACATGCTCATAGAAAGATCATAACCATCATATACACATATATGACCAATACATCTTGAAATCCCTTAGACCTAAGATGGAAACCAACTTGTGGTGACCTCCTAGGCCTTATAGGGGAGATAACATGCTAAGAAATTAAGAAAAACCTAATCCTAGCTCATGCCATAGGCAAATTTCTACCTTGTAGGGGTTTCTTCCCTTGTAGGAGTTTGAATAAGGGAAAGTGTGTGGGTTGGGAGATGGTTTGAAGAGGTGAAAGAGTGTGGGGAAAAATGAAAGAAACAAGAAGAAATGGGGGGGTGTATGGCTGGATTTTTGGGGGTGTGTGTGTGTGGTGATTTTTTTGTTTTTACTAAATTACATAGAAGACTACATAGAAGATGAGTATGAAGTCATTTTCCAATTAATGCCCTAATTGGCCAAGTATTTGGTCTAAGTAGCTTAAGTGGTGCTCTACTTTAACCATGGCCAAACATGTATTCATACTTCTAGAAGGTGTATGCCAAGTGTATTTATACATTGTATTTGGCAAGCTTGGTGGATAAGACTCAATACAAGCCTAGTATTTAATATTTTCTATTTTCTCTCCCAAAATCCCCCAAAATTCGTCCACCCCTCTTTTAAATCTGAAAATGTAGGTTATTTTCTTGTATTATATATATAATTAGGGCAAGAAATAATATCTAGGGGTAGAAAATACAATTTACGCATTTCTTAGGGTTTTAGGGCATAAAATCCGAAACTTCATAATTAATTTAGAAAAATTCCAAAATTATGAAATTTAATCTTTATAAATCTGAAATTATATGTATACTTCCCAGAAATGAAAAATGTTTTATTTATATTTTCAAAAATTGCAATCTAGGACATAGAAAGTTCGAAAATTGTGTTTGAATGTCAAAGTCGTCTAAAATTTAGAAAAATCATGTTATTTATTCAAAATTGCATCTTCTCCATGCGTAAAAATCTAGAATACTTATTTATATTATTTTTGAAAACTAATGAGTATTTACTAGGTGAATTTTCCAAGAATGGTAATCAAAATTCGAAAATCAGTACTTTACCGTTCAAGTTATACATTAGTCTCAAAATCAAACTAAAAATAACAAGTAAGAATAACATTTCCAAGAAGCATAAGATTTCATATCAATTATTTAAATAATAAGGAATACCGGGTCGTCACAGTACTAGTTTGGATTGGCCATATCCTAGGAATATGTGACAAGATAGATATTGCTAGATTGGTAGGAGCGGCTCTTGGTGGACTTTTGCAGTCATAAACTTATGGAAACTCACTGAGAATTGAGGTGAGCCTAAACCTCACCAAAAACATTGGCAAGGGAATAGTTTGTTGAGAATCTGGTTCTTGGCATGCATTGGATACAATTCCAATATGAAAGATTGACTACCTTTTGCCATTCTTGTGGGAAAATTGGTCATTTGTTATGATCTTACCTCAAGAAGGCGAATAATAATTCTCTAGATTCGACACTGATTTATGGAAATTTTTTAAATTTCGAAATCAGAAAAGGTTTCATCCCACATAAGGCAAGTTTGGGTAATAGAGTGGAGGTTGAATTTACATATTTTAATAAGAAAACGGGAGGACATGGGGAGAATAGCCAGAGCCGATCGTTAGCTAGAGATAAAATTTGATTGGGGCAAAAAAAGATAGGGTAAAAAAAACAGGATAACTATGGTAACCATGTTGGCTATTCTCACAAGAATCTAAATTTACCTGAAATTAGGATATAAAATCACACTGAATCCAGGAAATCAAGGAAGGACGCATTTAGTGATGATCAAAACCACGGCGCTAGTTTAGTAATGGATTCCATACCAACTGGCAGGCCGTGAAAAAACATGTAGGACCAGACCTACCGACTATGAGTGATGATGTGGAAATTTTGACAAAGGTTAGTGACACATTCTGCATAGTCTCTCTCCACTCAAAATAGAGGTTCGTGAGTTGAAGAAGGCGGTTAAGGGATAATACGAGCTCAGGAAGAGGATGAGGAGATTAGAGATCGCAACACTAAGAAAAGTCTCATGATAAATTTTGATCACGGACGCTAGGAGTGTGACCCAGCCCCGTGGGGATTAGATGTTTCTAGTAGGCAGGAACTGTTGTGGGCTTGGCAACCACGCTCAGTTTGTCACCTAAAGAGTTTTATCCATTTTAAATGACCCAAGATAATATTTATTTCGGAAATGAGACTATTCACTGCTAATATTGTAAATGTAGGACAAGAGGTTGGTTTTGAAACTTGATTGTTGTGGATTATTATTGGGGCCACGAAAGTGCACGCAGTCGTATAAGTAATACAAAGTGAGTAAAGTATCAAATTCCACAGGGATTGTGATTTGGCCCGTGAAAATGACTCGTGTTATTTAGCTCAATTGATCAAATTTGTAGTGGGTTTGTTTTTCTAAATAAATACTAATTTCAAATTAAAACAGCTCACGAATAACAATAATAAAAAATAACCAATTCGAGGAATGTAAGTGCAAGGTGGTTTCATTCACCTAATTCCCTATTCCAATCCAATCCCTAAGTTGAATGGTTTCGTGATTGTGTGAAGCCAGGAACAAATCTATCCACAATCTCTCTCTAGCATTATGGAATTAATTCATACAATCCCTTCTAAGCCTAAGACTAACCAATTCTCATTCAATTAATCCCAGCTTTAGAAAATATTTGTATAAATTTTAACTACTGCCTTAAGGCTCAATCAATATTAAATTTATTCTCATACAACTTTAATACCAATTGATCTCGTCTGATTAGAGCTGCAATCGTGAATCGTCTCTCAACCTCATCACGATTCTCAAATTCGCTAATTAGGGGTGATCAAACCCTAACCAAGCATTAAAGCATGAAACGAGAATCACATAAAAAAACATACCAAAACAGATTCAAAATCACAGGATTTTCATAGAATAGCGAAAAAGGTGAACTACACCACCTGTACACTTAGCAATTAAATTAGTTCATAATGAATCTAAGAGCAAGAATAAAATCTGGAAAAGAATTCATAAGAAGAGAAGAAATAAACTTATTCGATGGAAATTTTAGACATAAACTTCCCTCGCTCGGTTGTTCTTCCTTCGCCTCTTGATTTCTTCCTTCTTCCGTTCCCCAAAAATCCCCAAAAGAAGAAAAATATGAATGAGAAATGTTCTAAACTCTAAAACCTAGCTAAAAACGTGAATTCATAAGTGGAAATGTTTCTTGACTTAAAAAAGGACAGAAAACCCTAGCGCCGCCTTCTAAAAATAGAGTCCTAATCGAACTTGGAAAGTGGTTAATTGTTGTCGTGGACTTTGAGTACATACCCAAAATATTTTGGGTACATATCCAAACTTACAGATTCGTTTAACTTCCCAATGACTGAAACTGGGTACATACTTGAAATATTTTGCGTATGTACTCATTCCTACAGATTCGTTTCTTCTCTAAACGGCTAAAATTAGGTTGATACCCAAAATATCTTGTGTAAGTACCCAACTCTTGACTTCCACTTTTCGTCTTCTTGATGGTATTTTTCCCATCTCACCTACAAAACAATGATTTAACTCGAATTTAGACATAATAAGGTTCAAATGGAGAAAAATACATGATAAGTCTGACAAAATAAACATAAGAATCAAGTAGAATTATGCCCTCGAGCAACTCAAAATTGACAACACAAGGAACTTGGACACAATCAAAGCTCATTCTTGGAACACGCACCAAAGTAAAACTCCATTTCATTTCTCAGAAACTATTAAGCACTATGTCATTGGTTCAATATGCAAACAATCAAAATTTCATGTATACTCTACAAACAATTATCATTATGAAGTATCGCCCGTCTCATCATGTGTGTTGTGATCAAGAGCAACAATCACCAACAATTCGGATCATTTTATATTCATGCGATAGGCATAAAAAGTGGACTCCATAAGTCGATTTTTTATTCTTATCTCCACTAATGTAGACAATGATAAACCAGGGATCAATAGGACTTTTTTAAGCTTGTAATGTAGGGCTTGGGTTAAGGGTAGGAAAATATGGAAGAATAATTGGTTCATGCACCCAAGTTACTTAAATTGGACAACTTGAAATTTTTGGAGCATTATTCATGCCTTCATTCCCCCCAAACTTATTCAAAACCCATCACTCTCAATGTACTCTTTTTTTTTTTTTGTGTGTTTGAGAGTGCTAGCTTGCTCTTTCTTTCATTTTCTCTCTCTCTTTTTTTTTCCTCTTTTTTCTGCATTTTTTTTCCTTCTTTTTTCACATTTTTTTTCATTTTTCTCACATTTTTTCTACAAATTTTTTCTCTCTCTCTAAAGCGAGCTAGTATATCCCGAACTCAAGTATACGTACAACCCTCCATTTAATCCCCTCATAATTCCACATATCCACTACATACTCCGACAATTATCGTAATTCAAGTATAGTGCATAGAAAGGATTAGGATATGTAGACATTGTGCTTTTGGGCTTGTAATGTGGCTATCAAGAGAACTAAACACAATGTAGGCTCAAGGGGGACTCAAGGGATATATTTAACAAACAAATAGGCAATTATGGCTCAAAAATTTTCAAAAATGGCCTAAGTCATCTCCCCAATTTAACATAGTCTAGGATTTTGCCTCGACAAGAAATCAAATCGATTCTAGTGTCCTAATGCATTAAAGCACATGCAAAACCTTCTCACAAAAATATAAATTTTCTCTAAATCATTTAGCAATCACTGCTCCGACCATGTGCTCAAAGTGAGTAGGGGGATAGCAAAACAACAACAATCATTCTTTAAGTGCACACAAAATGCTTCATGCATGCTCATCGTTCCAAACATAGCGTTTCATAGCATAAAATCATCATAGAATAAGGACTTTTAACAAAGCACGTGCATTCCAAGACGACACATAACAAATGGCACAACACAAAATAGTTTTCGAACATCCGTCATACAACCATTATCACCAAAATTTAGCTTGAAGTCAACGGAATTGAACTTGAACTATACGTGGTGACACGAGTCATCAAAGATGACTCTTTTCGTCTGGCCGTCCGGGTTTCCAGCCGATATACAGTTCTTATTCAAATTCCATAAACATAGCTAACAACAGTTAACCTCAAAAGTCTTATCCTAGACAACTGAAATTCCCCCCACACTTAGAGAGTACTTTGTCCCCAAAGTACAGAAAATAAGTTCAGGCAAGAAACACAATTGATACTCAAAGAACTACGAAAATGAAAATAAAACACAAACGAAAAGTAAAGAAAAGAATAGAAAACACCTGAGGTCAGACAAAAATAGAACCTCGTTTCATCCTCCTACATATCAAAATTCAAACAAAAATCACATCAAAACCTCAAGTGGTCTACCCCACACACATAAAAATAAACTTAAAGAAATTCAAAAACTTAAAACCATAAAATTTTGGGTTGCCTCCCAAAAAATACTTGTTTATAGTCTTTAGCTCGACTTCTTTCAACGATTCTAATGAATGAGGTCAACATGTGATGTCGACCTTGCTCGGTCCACTTCTCCTCCCATATAAGCCTGCAAACGCTGGCCATTCACCATGAAATGCTCCCCTCGTTGTCCCTTATGGGACTTCTTTCTCATGATGTGGGCATCATACCACTTCTTTGTTTCTTTCCTCGGCTTTTCATCACCTTCCGTCAATATTTCATGTATGCTTATAGAAGGCCTAATACTCCTGATGTTTACAATTTGGTGCCCCATTGCTTTAATTCTACCCTTGATTAGCCTCACAATTCTCCCCTTTTGCTCCCTGGTCAAGGGAGAACCTAAAATGATTTGCAGGGTTTCATTTTTCCCTGAAAAGACATATTCTAGATCTCGTGGTAAAGGCTTAACCTCTAACTTGGGGGGCTGAATGCTCGAGGGGGATGTATGGCTCAAGGTTTTCGGCAAGTGTTCAAACACCTATTCCCTTTTTCCCTCATCCTTCTAACTTTCTAAATTCTCTCATTCCTCATCACTCTCATTTTTCTCCATCACCTTTCTCACACAATCATCAATTGCATCTATCCTCAAGCAGAGATCATCCTCAATATGGCATTTTGTAAGGACCCGAATTTTCATTTCGATTATATATATATATATATATATAGATATACCTATATACCTAAATGTGAACAATTTACATGTTTCTATGTATGAGTGTCCATTATTTTCATACTTTATGGTACATGTTC
Source organism: Petrea volubilis (assembly GCA_026212405.1). NCBI lineage: Eukaryota > Viridiplantae > Streptophyta > Magnoliopsida > Lamiales > Verbenaceae > Petrea > Petrea volubilis. The sequence goes on along the minus strand of CM047875.1, from coordinate 2,344,660 downwards.
GTTTTAAGTGCAACATGTACACGTGTAGGATTCATTCTCGTTTTGGTTAATCGCCATACAACTATAAAATTCAAGAAATATAGGGATACATAGATAAATATATATATACATGGTTTATATATGTATATATACTTAGTCTTAGTAGATTTTCTTGTAACTTTTCTAACTTTTGCAAAAAAGCCCCTAAAGTATAGGTAAATTGTATTTTCTACCCCTAGATATTATTTTCTTCCCTAATATGAATAATTTTATATAATATACAAGAAATAAATTATGTTTTCAGATATTTTAAGGGAGGGGGACGAATTTTTGAAGGGATTTTGGGAGAGAAAATAGAAGATATTAAATACTAGGCTTGTTTGAGTCTTATCCTCCAAGATTGCCAAATACAATGTATAAATACACTTGGCATACACCTTCTAGAGGTATGACTACTTGGTTAGCCATGGTTAAAGTAGAGCAACACTTAAGCTACTTAGACCCAAATACTTGGCCAATTAGGGTAATAATTAGACAAGGACTTAATGCTATTTTACTGCTATGTCTTGTTATTAGTATATATGTAATATTACTTGGAAAAATACCAAAACCACCACACACACACCCTAAAATCCGGCCACACACACACACACACACACTTCATTCCTCTTGTTTTCATTCCATTTTCCTAATATCCTTCAAGTCTTGAAACCCTCTCACCCCTTCAAACACTATCCCTACTTCAAACCCTACAAGGAGAGGAAGAAGACATATCAAGGTAGAAATTGGCCTATGGCATGAGTTAGGGTTAGAATTTATCAAACTCTTAGTATTTTATCTTCCCAATTAGGCCTAGGACGTGACCACAAGTTGGTTTCCATCTTGGGTCCAAGGGGATACAATATGTGTTAGTTATGTATGTGTTTATGATGCATGGTAGGTTACAATCTTTGAGTACACATGCTGAAATTTATTGAACCTATGCTTAAGTGATGCTTGAGTTCTATGTTATCATGTTTTATGCCTTCTTATAGTCTTATTTATGTGCTAGTAGTTAAAATATTAAGGGTTCAAAGCTGGAAATTTTGAGGTGTACACATGCTGAAATCACTGTTCATACAGAAACTTTGGTTTTCGAAGCTGAAAAGT
>CM047875.1:2110648-2343032 GCA_026212405.1 Petrea volubilis | reverse complement strand
CCCCTATTTATAGGTGTAGGGAGAGTCTCTTGCCATGTTTACTTGACAAGATGATGCAATTTGATTGGCCGGTTCAAATTTGCTAGCAATTCATTTCCTTAATGAAAAGATACGATTTGAATTGCCAAAATAACAATACCTAGCATATATGTTTGCAAGATATTATATTTATTGCCAAAGTTATAATACCTAGCATATATGTTTGCAAAATATTATATTTATTTGCCAAAATAATAATACCTAGCATATATGTTTGCAAGATATTATTTTATTTGCCAAAATAATAATATCTGGCATATATATTTGCGAGATATTATATTTATTGCCAAAATAGTCTAATTTGACACTTGGCACCATTTGATTGGCCAAGCAAACATATATTAAAATATCAATTAACTATTTTATTTAGGAATTAAATTCAATTAAATTCCACAAATAAAAATAGAAAATAAAATATTGATATTTAATATATATTATTTGCCACATGTCAGCATTTTATTTGCCGTAAATTTAATTTGTCTACAATTAGGTAGGGTAAAAAAAGTTTAACATTAGGTATTCTCGTTTTATTAAAGTACATGTTACCTATTTTACAAGTTACACTTACTTGTAACCTGTAAAGTAGGTTATCATGACCTGCTACTTATTGTTTACCTACAATCTCTAATTTTAATTACTGTGTAAGGTCTATTAAACTAAATTTATCATATCGAATCAAGCAATCAATGAACATACATCATTTAACTTTTTCTTTTAGTAATTTTTATTAGATTTATCAACAAACATAATAACATATAAATGCATTTTAATGTGCGAATTTTGATAACAAATATTATAATTTATATTATTTTCAACAAATTCCTTATTGAAATGTGTTATCAACTTTCATGAAATTATAATTAGAACTCCATAACTCCCATAAATCAAAAATTTGGATAATCTTTGACTTATATTGCTAATTACACACAAAAATGTACTCAATTCTATTGATCTTTATCTATTCTTTGTCAAATAACTTTTTGAAATATTTATCAATATAGGATTAATAAAATAAAATTATTAACACAAGAAATTTAATATTATTTAATTTCATACTCTATTTATTAACAAATTTCGTCATAATATAATCTACTTGGCATGTGTGTGTATGTATGTGTATACATATACATATATATATATATATATATATATATAGAGAGAGAGAGAGAGAGAGAGAGAGAAACAAACAAAATTATTAACTTTCCTACTTATTAGGATTCTCTCTTCATTAATCCCTTAAATTGAGGAGGTTGGAAAAAGATAAGTACCATAGTTTTTATAATTTAAAATACAGAATTATAAATTACTTAGCAGGTTATAGGTTAAAATAGAATATATAAACTTTTTGAGTGAAATTTACATACACAAGGCATTTAATTAAGACCATACCTAATGTTAAGTAGTATAAAACTATCTTTTATTATAAGCCCCAAACAAGTTATTAATTCTTGAGTATATTGCATTAAGCACCCCAACTTTTTGGATGTTTTGCACTTTGGTACCCAACATTTATCATTTGTGCGCCGATGATATTTTTTGCACTATTCCGATGGAATATTCCTCAATATTCCCCAGAATATGCCCGAATATTCCACAACGATTCCATCGAAACAGTGAAAAAATACCATCGGCGTACAAATAATAAAGGTTGGGTACCAAAGTACAATCCCACTTATAAACCGCTACCAAACGCAACCTAAAGAAACAATAAATAAAAAAATTTCGACATGTAAAGTTCAACTAAAAAATTAAATAGACATAGGCGTCCCGTATTTTGAAAACAATTCAGCGTTAGTTCATTAGAAACAAGCCATCTTATGTAATCAAGCAATCATTTAGCCATTTCATTGCCATCTTATTCCTCAATCGATTTTTTTTCCGTATTTGTTTGCACAAAAAATCCCTCTCCATTGTATCTATTGCAATTAGTAGAATTAATGCCAACTTAATAAGTGGTCGATACACAACATTCCTTTTTTTCTCTACCAACTTAATTTCAAGACAAAGATCACTGATTCCTATCAATTCAAAAAAAGTCTTCATCTGATTGTATGTCAACAGTATAGTTCTTAATTTTATTATAAAGTAGTGAAATTTCCACATTGGCGAAGTCTAATGGATAAAACTTATCCAACTGTATGTGGCTTTCTTTGTTGAGAAGCAAATAGATTATTGGGATTCAAACAAGCTATGCATGTAAGCAATTTTTATTTACCTCTGAAACGCAATTATTCATGTATTGATCTGCATATTGTTGGCTTTTTAGAAGGGTTTGAAGATATCAAAACTTTTTTAAGGTAAAAATTAATCTTGATTCTAATCTTTCTACACTATGTTGATCAATCTTGTGTTGACATGATTGATTAACTTTCATAGGATTATTAGTCACATGTTTCATATCTTTGTTATCATGGAAAATTGGACCTGAAATTACTCAAATTGCACAAATTTCGGTCTGATGCTTGACTCCAATTCTGTTCATTAATTATGATCTAGAACTGTTTATATCAGATCTGAGATCTAGGCATAATTGCTCCCTCCTTATTTGCGTTGTCGTTGCCGTTGTACTACTAATTAAGAGAGAATTATTATTTGTTCCACCCATGTGCTAGAATTTGATAGTGTAAATGAGATTATTGAGTTCTAGACTCTAGGCTTCACTAATTTTTATTTTATAGTTTATCTTCTCAATGGACTTCCATGGTGAAGGGTGTTGACTCACGCACAAGGATTTCATGGAGTGAGTTGAGTTGTGTAATTGTTGGTAGGTCGTGGAGGTGATCGGTCGCATGTCAAAGTTCTGACTTAGTGTTGGTTGACATTAGTTATACTATACTAAGGTTTTGGAGGAAGTGCTCGATCGTGAGACTGTCCGCCATAATAAGTCACACTATCTCACTACCATGGGGTGTTGATCCTTCATTGTACCTCTCTTATTGAGAGTTTCTCTAACTCTCTAGCTTTATTTGTTTTACTTTGAAACTTATATTGTAACTGTGTTAACATATTTTCTGAGTTTAGCAGGTTTCAAATCATAAGTGAAAGTTTAGTTAGCGGACATAAAATTCGGCACAACCATTATAAAATTTATTGTGGCGTTTTACTATTTTGCATTTTTTTTAACAATTCTGATTGGTATTTGTCTGAAACATTAAATACTAGTAAGCAAAGCAATTATACACTCTGATTGCTCAGTTAGTATTCCGCTGCATCTTACAAATTTTCATACACCAAATTTAAACACATTTTAATCACTTGATTGATTATATGTACTCGAAGGCGACATGCATTAGTAATTTGTTGAGCTTTCAATTGAGATCTTCCTCGAACTACAGATATACCACCCATGGTATTAATGTCATGTAAACTACAAAATAAAGAAAAATCATTTAATAAAAACTTTTATCCTTTATCTGATGCGAACCTCGCCAGCCATGCTAGAGCAACGAGACCCGACAACGATATTGGACCCTAGGACCGTTCTGCACTCAGGTTTCGAAAGTGGGGGGGGGGGGGGAACCGCAACCTAATACCTCACACAAAACACGAACCTTGGAAAGGAATCCTCAACCCGATGTTTTAGTGGAAGCACGAACCTTGGTATGTCGTAGACGCCACCAACGGTGATGGAAATCCGTTGGATAAGTCGGTGTTTGAACGCCACAAGAACGAAGTCTTGATTAGTTCGATAGTTCGTAAAGAACCAAAGAGAAAACTCTCAATTTTGATAAAACGTCTGCTGTTTTTTACATTGCAGCCGCAGCCTTAATATAGGCTGAACATACAAAATGTTTTTTTTGGTTTTTACCAAAAATAATAAACCCTAATGAAGCCCTAAATAACATGCCTTAAATGGAAAAGGAAACTTCCACAATTCTGGTGGCTTTATAATCAGCAAATCACACATATAAAGGAAAGGAAATTAGGGCCGTAAATTTGCCAAAATTAGAAAAAGAAAAGTTCTCTATTTGTCCTCTAAATCACGCTAAAATTACACTACTAGAAAAAGAGCAAAATAGCCACGGATTTTAGCCACAGAAAAAATCCGTGGCTAATAGCCACAGATTCGCCACGGATTAGCAACGGTTTTCGGTGAAAAAAAATTTTGAGCTTTAGCCACGGATTGGCCACGGATTACCCGTGACTGATTTAGCCACGGCCAAGCCGTGGCTAAATGTCGTGGCTAAATTTGGCGCCAGTTTTGCCGCCAATGGTTAGCCACAGCCAGACCGTGGCCCTTAGCCACGGTCTAGCCACGGCCAGGCCGTGGCTAAGGGCCACGGATTAGCCACGACCTGACCGTGGCTAATCCAGCCACGGCTAGGCCGTGGCTAAAAATTTTTATTTTTGTTTTTGCAACAAATATGATTTGAACTCTTGACATGTCAGTTAAAGTTAGAGCATTAAACCACTACACCACTTTAACTTTTTGTTTAATAATTAATTTTTGCTATACTTAAGTAATATATATATATATATTATATTATATATATTGACATATATAATAAATGATTCGGTATATTACATACGCATAAGATTAGATATACTTATATATATGTGTATTTATATTTAATTAGCTGTATATATATTAGATGTATAAGTACAGATATAACATATATTAGATATATAATACACTAATATATGTTTATTTCATATAGATGATTGATCATATATAGTACATATGATTAGATATATATATATATATATATTGGATCTATATATACGTACACTACATTTATAACATATATTAGATATGTTATATATAGATATATACTTATATCATATAGACTATATATAGAGGATTAGAATGTACATATAATATATTAATATATATGAGATACACATTGACATATACGTATATTGATATATGTATATATGATATATATACTTGGACATATATATATACACATATATTGATATATATATACTTGAACATATGTATATATACATGATATATATATATATATATAAATATAGCCATGGATTAGTCACAAATATATATATATATATATATATATTGGTACATATATACTTGGATATATAAATATATGTATCAATATAAATTTACATATGTATCAATATATATATATATATATAAATTTATCTGTGGTGCAAAAAAAAATGAAAAAAAACAATTAGCCACGGATAAATTTTTGTTATTGATATTTTAATTATCTCAATATAAATTATCTATATATACTTGGATACATATATATATTGATACATATATATACTTGGACATTTATATATATATTGATACATATATACTTGGACATATTTAAAATAGATACATATCTATCAATATATATACTTGGACATTTATATATATATATATATTGATACATATATTGATATATATATATATATATGATATATATATACTTGACGTATATTATATAATACCACACATATACGAAGATATTGACAAATTATCACGAATTAAAGTTGCTATTATCTAAATATAAATTATATAAATAGACTTTTGTTATAATTTTTGTTTTTGATATATTAGTTTATTAAATATTTGTCATAAAAAAAAAGTTGAATATTGAACGATAAAGTCAAAGGTAAATATCTTTATTTTTAAAAAAAATAATTGGTTAATAATTTATAAAAATTACTAAAATTAAATTACAAAAATTGATAAAACTAATGAAATTTACTAGATAATTTAAGTTTAAAATATTGTAACAATATAGTTTAAGTATAAAAAAAATCAATCAATAACCAAAGAACTCCCTTGACGCAACGGTTGCATGCTCCATTTATAACATTGATGTCCCGTGTTCGAATCTCCTTGAGCGCAAAAAAAAAGCTTGGGGATGCGGGTTTCAGGTCCGGGTTTGGGCCCGGGTCCGGGTTGGGGCGCGGGTTTGGATGTAATTAGCTTTTTTTTTTTCTTTTCCAGTGGCCACGGATTAGCCACGGCCAGACCGTGGCTAATCCGTGGCTGTTAGCCACGAATTGGCCACGGCCTGGCTGTGGCTAATCCGTGGCCCTTAGCCACGGCTAGGCCATGTCTAGAAAAAAGTGGCCAAAGTTGGCCACGGTTTGCCCGTGGCTATTAGCCACGGCTTGGCCGTGGCTAAGCCCAGCCGTGGCGAAGGTTAGCCACGCCACTTTTAGCCATGGGAAAAATCCGTGGCTAATCCGTGGCCAATCCGTGGCTAAATGCCTTTTTTCTAGTAGTGTTAATGCTATCAATCTTACCCTTTAATTCACGCTTGAGAAAGGCCCATCACTAGCTTGAATTAAGTTGAGCAGCCCCAAGTTTTCATTTGAGTCCATCTTGCACTTTGAATCAGCCCATAAGTTTTGAATAAGTCCATTGAGTGCTTCTTTAAATTTCTTGGCTCGGGCCCTTGTAATTGGTCCAACGCGTACTTGCAACGGATCCTTAGATGTGGTATTCCGATTCTCATCATTCCCCTCCTCTTGAAATTTTTTTTTCCTCAAATCATTGCCTATATCAAAAGGAGATAAGTCAGAAACATTGAAAGTAGCACTAACATTATACTCACCTGGTAGGTCTAATTTGTAGGCATTGTCGTTAATGCGCTCAAGGACTTGGAACGGTCCATCCCCACGTGGTAAAAGCTTGGAATGTTGTTGCGCAGGAAACCTCTCCATACGCAAATGCAGCCAAACCTAATCTCCGGGTTCAAAAACCAGCTTGTGTCGCCCTCTGTTGGCTTGCTTCACATATTGCTCCGTTCGTCGCTCAATATTAAGCCTTGCATTTTCATGAATCTGTTTAACAAAATTAGCCTTTTTCTTTCCATCCATGTTAACACATTCAGACAAAGGTAAAGGAGTTAAATCCAATGGAGTTAAAGGATTAAAACCATAAACAAGTTCAAACGATGAAAACTTAGTGGCAGAATGAATGGTTCTATTATATGCAAACTCAACATGTGGCAAACACTCCTCCCAAGTTTTGATGTTTTTCTTAATGATTGCCCTCAACAAGGTTGACAAAGTCCTATTTACTACCTCGGTTTGACCATCGGTTTGTGGGTGACAAGTAGTAGAAAATAAAAGCTTAGTTCCCAACTTACACCACAAGGTCTTCCAAAAGTAACTCAAGAACTTAGCGTCCCTATCCGAAACAATTGTTCTAGGCATACCATGTAACCTTACGACTTCCCTAAAGAACAAGTCGGCAATATGTGAGGCATTATCTATTTTATGACACAAGATAAAATGTGCAATCTTAGAGAATCTTTCCACAACCACAAAAATTGAATCCCTACCACGTTTTGTCTTAGGCAATCCTAACACAAAGTCCATTGAGATATCCACCCAAGGTTCACTAGGAATAGGCAGTGGTGTATATAATCCATTTGGTTGCACTCGAGATTTTGCATGGTTACAAGTGACACACCTTCCACAGATTCTCTCAACATCCCTTTTCATGAAGAAGTGTTCCTGCAAAATAGCCAGTGTCTTTGCATCTCCAAAATGCCCCATTAGCCCTCCACTATGGGATTCCCTTACTAACAAGTCTCGCAATGAGCAATTAGGCACACATAATTTATTCTCCCGAAACAAAAAGTCCTCATGCCTAAAGAACTTACCCAAAGCTTTCCCCTCACAGTTTCTATACTCTTCACAAAAATCTTGGTCTAAAGGGTACAATTCCTTAATATGCTCAAAACCAAGTAATTTAGCGTCGAGTAGAAATCAATGCATACCTGCGAGAAAGTGCATTGGCAACCACATTCTCTTTACCTTGTTTGTACCGGATGACATATGGAAACGTCTCAATGAACTCCATCCATCGAGCATGTCGCCTGTTCAGCTTTTGTTGACCCTTCAGGTGCTTCAGTGACTCATGATCAATGTGAACCACGAACTCCTTGGGCCATAAGTAATGTTGCCATGTTTTCAAAGCTCGGACCAAAGCGTATAACTCCTTGTCATAAGTCGGGTAGTTCAACATTGCACCACTTAGCTTCTCGCTGAAGTACGCTATTGGCCTCCCTTCTTGCATAAGCACAACGTCAATACCTATACTTGAAGCATCACATTCAATTTCAAACGTCTTGTTAAAGTTAGGCAAAGATAATAAAGGAGCATTTGTCAACTTTTGCTTGAGAAGCTGAAACGCCTTCTCTTGCTCTTCACCCTACTTAAACCCAACATTCTTCTTTATTACTTCAGTGAGTGGTGCGGCCAAGGTGCTAAAATCTTTCACAAATTGCCGATAGAAACTAGCAAGTCCATGAAAACTCCGGACATGACCTATGTCTATAAGAGTAGGCCACTCTTGGATTGCCCGAATCTTCTTTTCATCAACCTGTATTCCCTATGCACTAATAACAAAGCCCAAAAACACAAGTCGATCGGTGCAAAAAGTGCACTTTTTCAAGTTAGCAAACAACTTTTCTTTTCTAAGCACATCCAAGACGGACTTAACATGCGCAACATGGTCATCCAAGTTTTTGCTATAAATGAGGATGTCATCAAAGTAAACCACAACAAATTTGCCTATGAAAGCACGTAAAACATAGTATATTAATCTCATAAATGTGCTCGGTCCATTAGTTAAACCAAAAGGCATCACTAACCACTCAAACAAACCATATTTTGTCTTAAAGGCAGTTTTCCATTCATCCCCCTCTTTCGTGCGAATTTGATGATACCCACTCTTCAAATCAATTTTAGAAAACACACAAGCCCCATGTAGTTCATCTAACATGTCATCTAAACGAGGGATGGGATGTCGATACTTTACCATGTTGTTGTTGATAGCTCGATAGTCAATGCACATTCTCCAACTTCCATCCTTCTTAGGCACAAGTAAAACTAGAACGGCACACGGGCTCATGCTTTCCCTCACGTACCCCTTATCCATCAACTCTTGTAGCTGCCTTTGAAGCTCCTTTGTTTCCTTAGGATTGCTCCTATAGGCTGGTCGATTTGGCAGTACTGCACCGGGTACGAAGTCAATCTGATGTTCAATCCCTCGGATAGGTGGCAACCCCGATGGTGTTTCCTCGGGAAAGAGATCATCATATTCCTACAAAAGAGAAACAACAGAACTAGGCAAAGCAGAGTCAATCTCGTTAGTGTTTAAAAATGCCTCTTTATACAAAAATATAATCATTGGCTTATTTAGAAATATCGCTCTTTTGATTTCACTCGTTTTTGCATAGAAATTGAGTTTTCTCTCTATTTTTCTCTCATTGGTCGAATCTACCCTCTTTTGTTGTCCCTCTATTTTCTTGACCCTTTTCTCTCTTTCTTCGCTCAAATTTTCACTCATTTTCTTTTTTGCTCTCATCGCTCTTTTTTTGTTCACTCTCATTCTTTTGTTTGCTCTCTTTTTCAGCACTCTTTTTTTGTTCGCCCTCTTACTGCAACCTCACTTGATCTTCGTACACCTGTCTTGGTATCATCGGAACTAAAGTGACTGTTCTTTGCTTGAACTCGAATGAGTATTTGTTGGTAAACCCATCATGTTTGACTCGTCGATCAAACTGCCATGGTCGTCCTAACAACAAATGCCCTGCTTGCATTGGAACGACATCACACAAAACCTCATCTTCATACTTTCCAATGCGAAAAGACACTAACACCTGTCGGTTTACCCTTACTTCGCCACTATCATTGAGTCATTGTAACTTGTATGGCCTGGGATGCTTAATCAATGGTAGCCCTAGCTTTCAACCATAGTAGTTCTAGCAACATTAGTACAACTACCTCCATCAATGATCACGCTACATACCTTGTTTTGGACATGGTATCTAGTGTGAAAAATGTTTTCACGCTGCACTTCTTCATATTCCTTAAGTTGCACACTTAAAGCTCGTCTTACTATCAACAACTCGCCTTAGGCCGCATATTCCTCATCATCCACATCCTCCAATGGTGGCATAGACTCGATGTCGGGGTCCTCACTGTCAGTGACAATCTCTTCATTGTCTTGCATTATCATGACTCACTTGTTTGGGCATTGACTAGCGACGTGACCCCTGCCTTGGCATCTGAAACATTTAATGTCACGGTTCCTAGAGGTAGAAGTGTCGGATTTACCTTGTGAGTTGTTGCTAGTGGAGTCGGGCTTATGCTCAGTCTTGGGCTTGGAAGTAGAAAACGTTTGCGGCTTGTCTTCCCTTTTGCTGTAACTCGGCTTCCAAGAGGTGGAACCCAAAGTATGAGCCGCTCGTCCTCCTCTCTTGAGTTGTTGCTCCACCTTGATGGCCATATGCACCATACCCTCTAACTTAACATCGTGTTGCATCATCTACTTTATCATGGATCTCCCGATTCAACCCATGCAAAAACCTAGCCATCGTAGCCTCTCGATCCTCCTCGATATTAGCCTGGATCATGATAATCTCCATTTCCTTGTAATAATCCTCTACACTCCGATTTCCTTGCCTAAGTCCCTACAATCGTTTGTATAACTCCCGGTAGTAATGGCTTGGCACAAACCTCCTCCTCATCAATGTCTTCATTTCCTCCCAAGTACTCACTGGTCTCTTTCCATTTCTCCTCCTACTAATCATTAGTTGTTCCCACCAAACTATGGGGTAATCAGAGAATTCAATGGCTGCCAACTTCACCTTTTTAGCTTCGGAGTAATTATGGCAGTCGAATACAAACTCCACTTTCTTTTCCCATTCAAGATAAGCTTCAGGATCGGATCTACCCTGGAATGATGGAATCTTCATTTTGATACTTCCCAAATTGTTATCCTCCTGATTCCTACCTTCTCTAGCCCGACCTCATGTCTCCTATAACTCGCCACCGAATTGCTATCATCCTCCCCATCAGAACCTAACCCATATTTCCTGTCATCTTCATCCCTTTCCCTCCTAGGTTGAACCCTCTCTCTTCTTTGCATATTAGGACCATGAGGTGGCTGCCTATTTCGCACATTTTCCAATTGGTCAAGTCGTTCTTGCGTCTCCTCATATTGCATCCTCACCGTCCGGGTCGACTCTCCAATCATGGCCTCTAAACGCAGCTTCCAATCACCTACTCTTTGTTCTTCACCAACTCTTTGTTCTTCAGCACGATTTTGTTGAGACATGTTTTACCTGCAAAGAGTGTTATAAATAGAAAAAGGACCTCACAAATTTTTCACTCCCTTATGTGTTTCACTCAAATTTATGTTCACTCAACACTCGTGTTTGTCACTCAAATTTGGCTTTTTCAACACTCTAATGCTCTAACCACTCCTGCCTTTTTCCACTCGAAATAATTCTCTTTTGATTCTCTTCAAAACTAATCAAACAAGATCAAGATGTTCAAGTAGCAATCCACTCACGTTCCTACCAACCGGATTGTGATGTTGAGATCACCAAAAGTGTCAACGAGTTTAGTACAAGAACTGGCTAAAATATCAATGGGTGATTTGGCAATATTTTGTGTCCACAAAAATAGTCTTTCACGAACAGGTATAATCAAGGCTAATGAACAAGATATCAAAGCCTCCAACAATTCTTTTTTTTTTTTACTTTTTTTTCGCTTTCTTTTTTTTTTTTTTCCTTTTTTTCATTTTTTGTTGTTGTTGGATATAGCAAACTAAGACTCAATTACAACTGACACCTATTACAATGAATGACTGAACTGGAATTTAAAATTGAAGACGTAAATTGTCTCCAACAACACCCCACACGAATTTGACTCAAAACCTAAAATTTAGGATAGTGTGTAAAGCCTACGAACAGCAATCGAAATTAAAACGAGACCTAGGATAATACACGAAAGTAAAGATAGGCAAAACCTGGACAAAAACCTTAGCTCTGATACCAAATGATGCGAACCTCGCCAGCCACGCTAGAGCAATGAGACCCGACAACGATATTAGACCCTAGGATCGTTCTGCACTTAGGTTTCGAAAGTGGGGGGGGGGGGGGGAACCGCAACCCAATACCTCACACAAAACACGAACCTTGGAAAGGAATCCTCAACCTGATGTTTTAGTGGAAGCACGAACATTGGTATGTCGTAGACGCCACCAACGGTGATGGAAATCCTTTAGATAAGTCGGTGTTTGAACGCCACAAGAACGAAGTCTTGATAAGTTCGATAGTTCGTAAAGAACCAAAGAGAAAACTCTCAATTTTGATAAAACATCTGCCGTTTTTTACATTGCAGCCGCAACCTTAATATAGGCTGAACATACAAAACGTTTTTTTGGTTTTTACCAAAAATAATAAACCCTAATGAAGCCCTAAATAACATTCCTTAAATGGAAAAGGAAACTTCCACAATTCTGGTGGCTTTATAATTAGCCAATCAAACATATAAAGGAAAGGAAATTAGGGCTGTAAATTTGCCAAAATTAGAAAAAGGAAAGTTCTCTATTTGTCCTCTAAATCACGCTGAAATTAATGCTATCAATCTTGCCCTTTAATTCACGCTTGAGAAAGGCCCATCACTAGCTTGAATTAAGTTGAGCAGCCCCAAGTTTTCATTTGAGTCCATCTTGCACTTTGAATCAGCCCATAAGTCTTGAATAAGTTCATTGAGTGCTTCTTTAAATTTCTTGACTTAGGCCCTTGTAATTGGTCCAACGGGTACTTGCAACGGATCCTTAGATGTGGTATTCCGATTCTCATCATTATCTCTTACATTTTATGACCTTATCTAGCACAATTTTACTTGTTTTATAGCGTTAACAATAACTTTTTACTTTCTTAGTATAGATTATTTGTCAATCCTAAAGCTCTTTTCATCAAATGCATGAAACATGTGCTTCAGCTCTTTCTTTTTTGTTTTGCTTTTCTTTTTTGGAATTGACCGCTCTTTTTTGATAGCCCCAAGCACATCACATAGTCAAAGTACTAATCAAGAAAATTTAAAATTGACTCAAAATATGAACCCCAACGAGTGTCATCTACTCTTTTTAGAGTAAATTTCACGGTTAAGTGCACACCGACTTGAAATCTCACCACTGTCCAATGCTTGAGCCACTTTTGTAGCTTGTCTCACAAACAATGTCAGAACACTAGCAAGACACTCCAATTACATTCACAATATTAGAGATCATCCAAAAAAAAATACAAAGCAATATCAACATGATTTTTGGAAACTGGCATCAGAGTCTATTAAAGTTGATGGGCAAAATAATGAATGTATTGTGCCTCTTACTTTCTTTCATAATTAGACTCTTTAACACTATTAAATTCCCCGAATATATTTCTTGTACCATCATAACCTTTTCCACATGGCCTTCATAGCCTAAAGCCATACTTTGCAAGCAAATTCCATATTGCAACGTTAAGTTATGATTCACTTGTTTCAACAACTTTTACATTAGTAATAATGCATTTATTCTATTAGCATGTAACATTCAAAAAAGTCGTTCTGTAATTAATCCCCTCTTATCAACATAACGCAAAAAAAGGGTTGTATGTTTGTTACTAGGCATATCTTGAGATTCATCTATTAATACTGCAAAGTATTCATATAGATTAGAATTACGTTTTTTTAGTAGAAGCAACAATTGTAATACCCAAGCCCTATTACTGTATCTATAGACATGTTATTATTATTATTATTATTGTTATTGTTATTATTATTATTACTACTATTGGGATTATAATTTTATTATTTCATTATTATTGCTATTGTTATATTATTAATATTTGTTAAATCCTATTGGGTTTAGGAATATTGGGCTATCCTATTAGGCTTAGGATTATTGGGCTAATCACATTAGGATAAGCCTATTGGACTAATGCTATTAGGCTTAGGATTATTGGGCTAATCACATTAGGATAAGCCTATTGGACTAATGCTATTAGGCTTAGGACTATTGAGTAAATCATATTAGGTTTAGGAATTTTAATTATATGTGTGTGTATATATATATACACACCCATAGAAAACTAGGATATTAAATGAGTAGAGTAAGAAAACGCAAGACTCGGCAGTCATTAGCAGCGTAGCACTTGGGCGTCAACATTGTTAATTCCGACCGAGTGAGGTAATCCTTGCAAATTTCCAGCCCTCATTCTTCGTATTATGTATTAGAATATAGGAAATCATGGCATCCATATTTTCAGTAATTTTAAAGCCATCGAATTCAGCTCATAGTGCATCATGATGATTATAAATTAATGTACACAACTCAAAGGCACACACACAAGAGGTGTGAATGTGTGTTTTGTCTCTTCCGTAATCATTGCAAATTGTGTGTGCAAATTTCATCTTTTGGTGTGTGTGGAACAGGAAACAAAGAGTTTTGTTTTAGATTTTTTGTTTAATAATAGACTTGAACATATTGCTTTAAGGATTAAACAATTAGTTTTGTTAGATTGTTTTGTATAATAAGACTTGTACATATTGCTTTAAGGATTGTACATTTAGTTGGAGTATACGTATGACATAGACACACACTTAAGGTGTTAATGTGTTATTTTGTTCATTGTAATGATTACAAATTGTGTGTGTAATTTTCACCTTTTGGTGTGTGTGGAATAAAAAGCATAAGAGTTCCTTTTATATATGTATATGTATATATATATATATGTGGGTTGGTTATTTAGGGGTATACGTACATATGTATATATGTATCTATATGCTCTCGTAATAGTAGTATAATATTAGCTTAGTAATAGTTACACGATTTGATTTTTATAATTTGGATAGTAAGGAAATATAAATAAATAATAGAGAGAGAGATCCGGGTTAGGTTTTCATGAGGTTCTGCAATTATGAAGTTTATACGATTATTTAGCAATAGCTTAATATCCATATCTTATATGTTTAGATTCAGCCGATCGGGATTATATTTTTGAGTGGTCAAGGGTTTGACAAATTAAGGGATTGATTGATTGAGGTAAGTGGTTTCTTTCCTCTATTTGTTTTTACAAAAATATGCCTTCCTTAAATTTATGCTTTCGTTGAAAAAGTTATTTTCATATATAAAAAGTAGATTTGAGCATGCTATTTTATGAATTTTCTATATGAAAAGCTAAAATTATTTTGTGTTGTGCTATATGTGTATATATGAACATGCTTCGAACACTTGGGATACTATTGGTAGGAATGAGTTCTGAAATTTCCGACCGAGCTACGGGGTACAGTAGTAATTTTCGAACCCACTTAACGGGGTTGTAGTTAAGGCCCTCATAAGGGTAATAATAGTAGTTTCCGAACCCACGTAATGGGGTTGTAGTTAAGGCCCTCCTACGGGTAATAATAGTAGTGTCCGGCCCTCCTACGGGTAATAATAGTAGTGTCCGAACCCACTTAATGGGGTTGTAGTTAAGGCCCTCCTACGGATAACAATAGTAGTGTCCGAACCCACCTAACGGGGTTATAGTTAGGGCTTGATCAAGTTGGCCAATAGAGATTTTGAATGTTCACGAGCATGAATATATAAATGAATATGTCTGATTCTGTTGTGTTATCTGTTTTGTTACTTGAAAGTGGAAAATTTTGATTTTTGAATCTTATCTATGTTGCAAAGTTTGATATTTTTTATGCTATCTATATGTGTAACTTGCTCAAATCCAATAGAGGATCAAGAAATCCCTTACTGGCCGAGTGCGCTCACACCACTAATAACCATTTTGCAGAGGATAGTACCGACGAGGGTGACGAGGGACAATTTTGGAGTTGGTGAGCATATTGAAGACGTTGTTGGCTAGAGAACGTAGTATTATTATTAGTTACATAATTTTGTTTAAGACCTTGCTTTATGGAGACTATTAAAGCTTATATTTCCATTTATGTTTTGAGCTGGATTGTAATAGCTAGAAATATCATCTTTTCCGCTGCGATGTTAAACTAAGGTTTTCAATAAATATTTTATGGTTTTAATATGTTCTGATTTCCGTGGCTTGGTGTCTCTGAGTCCTTTTGGGCTAAAGGGCATCGCCGTGCCGCGTCCCGGGTTCGGGGCGTGACAACAATCACAATTTCTTATTGAATATTTGGTCATATCAATTTTGGAGTTTTCCACTTCTTTCTGAAGACAACTTATTTTGTTTCTTCAGTATAATCTGCAAGAAAATTTAGGAACTTAATAAGTTACTTCTATTAAATCAATCTTTTGATTCATTATGACTACGAAATGCTAGCCCTTGCCATGAGAGAGAGAGAGAGAGATAAAGAAAAAAAATTATAAAATCAATTAATGCAATTACATTAGACGCAATAATCCTTTCTCGGTTCATTAGTTTCCCTGTTAAATGTAAAATAAATATGTTGGTCCTACTTATCAAGTATGAACATTTTTCTTTCCAAGATTGATTATGAGCATCATTACAAATCCCAACATGACTATAACATAAATTTTCATGTCTATTGAATTAGAAGACATGAAAAATAGTACTAATTAAATTTCAAAAACTTAAATAAAATAATGCGGGTACAAGGTCCTCTGATTCTTCCTTCAAAGTTGATTTGATCTTCAATAACGTGATTTGTAGGCTTCGTAGCTTGATTACGAATCAAAAACCGAGAAATTCGATGAACGCCGCGAAGAACACTGTGAACACTATTGACTTGATTAGATGTAAATTTAGGAAGAATGCTAATTTGCTGGCTTAGCATCTTGCCTGCAGATCGAATGCCTGGATTTGATGATCTTTGAGAAAAATACTGGGAACTCCACCTTGATCACTTAGAATTTTCTTGAGAGAACTTCAAGACTACCTTGAATAAAGACTCCTTCTTGTGTCTCTCTTGTCGTTGTGTGTCTTTGGCTTGTAGAAAAGAGCCCTATTTATAGATGTGAGAGATGAATTATTGCCATATTCAATTGACAAGGTGGCACAATCTGATTGGCCTTCAAATTTTGGAACAATGTAGTATTTGATTTAATCACCAATTAAATAATTTATTTAATTTTAGAATTTAATTTGAAAATTTCCAAAATATAAATAAAACCATGATTGATTATTTTAAAAAAATTACACATGTCAATTTATGTTTGACATAAAATTTCAATGGCTACAAATTGCCCCCTCAAGACTTGTTCATGTTCATCTACTCTGACAAATGTAGATAGTTTATACTCATATGAAGGAGTCATCACTTGAATTTGTAAACAATTTATATTCATATTAAGGACTATTCATTTGAATTTGACTTTTAGACCTTCTATATTCTTGTCAATGAGTGCTTGGAAAACTTCACTTTGAAAAGTTCAGATAGTTTATGCTTGTACCTAGGAGCACTTGAATAATCTTTGTTTTTTAAAGTTTCAAATAGTTTATGCTTGTATATGGGAGCTTTGTAGATAGTTTATGCTCTTATCAAGAAGCACTTTAATTTTTTTTTATTTTTTATTTTTTTTTATTTCAAACAGTTTATGCTCGTATTAAGGAGTATGGCCTCACTTTCTTATTGGGAGTGTTCTGTGACTTGGAGCCTACCAACAGATCTTTATTGACAAAGGATATTGTCTGTATATAATCATCAACTATGGTGTCTGGACGATCCTTCTTAGTGAAAAGTTCTTCTTCATTTATCATATTGCATGCTTTATGACCTTGCTTAAGTATCCTTGTTGCAGGTTTGGTTGTGGTCATGTTTGCTACAACATTGTCTTCGAGTAACATCTTTCCTTACCAAGCTAATTGCATCACTTTATCTTTGAATACGAAGCAATCATGGATCAGACACACTATTAGCTGGTGGTATTTGCAATACTTTGGATCACCAGTCCTTCCAGCTTCATCGGGTCACTTTATTTTAGGCGATTGAATAAGGTTCACATCGAGCAAATCATCAAATATGCTAGAGACATCTGAATTGAGGAATGGATACTCTTTCATTTGCATCTCTTTGAAACTCAATTTTCTCCATCCTCCTTCTTGATTGACGTCCCTCTTTTTATCAACCTTGAATTTGATAGGCGTTGCGTATGTAGTCATGGCTTCTTCAATTTGAGTGTGAAGAAAAGACTTGCCCCATTTGTTGACTTCTTTCCTATCTTTGAACCTTCAAGGCTCTTGGATAGGTGGACCTTCAATTCCACTTGTCAGCATGCTCAACTCCATGTTATGGTCTTCGGTAGCTAGCTCTTCAAACATCTTAGGTGGATTCCCTGAAGGATATACCGGAGGCTCCAATGTATTCATTGTATGGATATTTCAATAGTCTAAGTCTCCGGTAGTCGATTTTTGGAGCTGACGTTCAAATTTCCTCCAACGGTTGCTGTAGTCGATGATAGGCTCTTCCTTACACTGACGGGAATTGGTGAGTTCAATCATGCTTACTATCTATCAAGTACTGTATGAGCGGTTGAAGAATTTGTGCTTGAGTTACCCCCAACTATCAATGGAGTTAGCCTCTAGTCAGTGTACCAGTCAAACGTATTTCCCTTCGGTGATCGGACGAACTGCTTGACCAAGTGACTTCGTAGATTCTGGCATTGTTGTATGTCTGGACTGTAAGGACCTGATTTTTCTAACATGTTAGAATTTAAATATTTATTATTTGATGTTTATGTGCTTATTATTCTACATATATTTTATGAAATCTTTCTTTGAAGACTTTATGATACATGCGTATGTGTATTTTATAAATTGCATTTTACAAAATATTTAATTATAACAATTAGAGTCATTTTTCTTTCTTTCATTATTAATCATAAAATACACAATATGCATATATACATACACAAAATATATATATATATATAGGAGTAGATTATTTTCTAAACTTTTAGTTATTCATCCAATGTCATTTTCACTATAATCAATGTTATTAAATGCTAAGCCATGATAAGATAGTAGATAAGATTGACCAAGATATGGATAGGGTTAGAATATATATATGTGTGTATCTACATAAATAGACACACATATTATCTTATTCAACGTTGTAATACATATATATAAATATAATCTTCGAAATTACAATATATATATATAGGTAAAATTATAATTATTTCCTTAGATTATTGTTCATAATAGAATTTCATAGTCACAACACCTAAAGAATTATATATATATATATATATACACACACACACACATTTCGATACATACATACATACATTTTTAGAATCATATATATATATACATAAAATCTACATGAATATAATATCTTATCTTTTCTCTTACCTTTTAAAGATATTTGAGCATAGCATTAAATGGCCCCTTACACTTGTATAAATCATTTAAAGAGATTAGAACTTGTGATTATCATGTTTACCTAGAGTACGATTCATGAGATTAGGGTAACACTTGTATAAGTTTAGACTAGCACTTGTACCTTGATTTGGGAGATTTCATTTATTACACTACTTAGTTGGAAGCATAACAAATGGGATAAAGATTATGATATATATATATATATACACACACACACAAAATATATACACATTTCGAATTATATATATAAATATATAAGATTATATTTTTGAGAAAATATTATTTCTTTAGATAATTGTTCATAAAATGTATTTCTAAAATATCTTAAAAGTATATATTTGTGTATCTATAGTTATAAGGACAGAAATATATATATATATATATATACATCTTCCATGCATTAATTTTTCTTCACATTTGTAAAATTCTTTCTAGAAAAATATACACTTGTGAGGCTCATATTTATATAGGCTATGATTCATCAACTTAGAGCAACACTTAAGCCATTTTAGGGCAACACCTAAACACATGAGTTGGAAGAATTGCTTTGATTAAAATACTTAGGAGTAAAAATTCATTAATTACAAATTGACCTTAATAATTAAATAATCTATCTCCTATCTCAAAACCTATATATATAGCATAATTTTCATCCAACAACACACACACACACACACACACACAAAAATACACGGGCACAACACACACACT
This sequence comes from Petrea volubilis, assembly GCA_026212405.1. Lineage (NCBI taxonomy): Eukaryota > Viridiplantae > Streptophyta > Magnoliopsida > Lamiales > Verbenaceae > Petrea > Petrea volubilis. Next base: position 2,323,212 of record CM047875.1, on the reverse strand, counting down.
AAAACACTCAATTTTTTTCATTTTTAGCCACTACACTATACATGTTATATATAGAAAGAAATATATGTGTATATATATATATATATACTTGCACAAGGTAGAAATATATTTAATGAAGGTAGGGACCTTACTTAATTTCATAAGTAAAGGTTCTTATTTTAATTCATAGATATTATACTTTATAGAAATGAGTGTGGCTTAAGATGCTTCATATTTAGTTAAGATAGGGACCTTACTTAATTTCATAAATGTTCTTACTTTAATTCATAAATATTATACCTCCATATTTGATGTATGCAAGGTAGGAATTTCCTTAATTACATAAGTTATGTGCTAGTCTTACATTACATTTTGCTATCATGATAATATGCTCCATTATCCTACTACAAGTTGATAGAAAACATGCTTCTAGTTATATTTATACTTTATGTGCATAGAGTTACTAAGAAAGCATGTATGGTTAATATTTCAAAATATGTTTTAATATGTTTTTATGTTTTAAAAGTATGAAAAAATGTTCTTTATGTGAAATTATGTGAAATCTTTGTTGTGCATGCCGGGCCCCTAAAATATGATAGGGGTGGATGAGGTTGAGTTCGGTCGGGCAGCAACGGGCTTGCCGGTCTTAAAATATTTCTCGACCCTTTATCGTTGCCTAATCCCTCCTTGCATGGATGGAGAGTTCCATGTACTGAAGTGGATCGTAGGAATTTTGGCATATGCCCGGGATATGACCACCGACGTGAAGGGATGGACACCAAGATTGGTTGGAATTTGTGTGAATATCATGAATATTGTGTGGGAGTTATAAGGAGATTATGATCACAAAAAGTGTGATCCAGAGGTAAAGTATTATGTGAAATTATGTGGCTATATGCACTTATATCACCCGCTATGACCTTATGTTATTAAGTAAATTACCTACTCAACCGTTGTGTTAACAGAGGTTATGACCACTTTTTAGGCAAAGATGATATAATCCATCAGGAGGAAGGCACCACCGGGCACTAGAAAACTCTTATTTCGCTAGAATTATTACTTTCGCTTGTATATCAATTTTTGTATAACTATAACTTTCCTATGTTGTAAATTTTTCTATAAAGTTGTTATTTTCTCTTAATAAAATAAAAGGGAGTGTTTCGGTTGGGATTTGGAGTGTTTCAGCTGGAAATGGGAATGACGGCATAGTGAGATAAGGAAGTCACACAAAGATGTGAAAAATGGTAGTATTATGTGAAATATTATGGGACCATGTGCTTGAAATATTATATGATTATGCGCATATATTACATACACCCACTTTATGTGATTAAGTGAAATTTCTACTCAACGTGCATGTTGATGTTGTTTTTATATGATGATTTTAGCTGAAAAAGAGAAGGGAAATACACAGGAAGATAGTGATGAGAGGTTTGGAGCCTTCAACTAATAGGGTTATACTTGATATTTTGCACTTAGAAGCTGAGAGTTATGATAATATTATGTACTTGTGTAGAGTGCTCAGATGTATTTTCAATAAAAAAATTTATAATTACCGTTGCGCGTTTTAGTCCGATATATTTTACAATGTAGTTAAAGGTACGGGTCATCACATCGACAAAGTGGGCCGTGCATTGCTTCGGAGGTTGATAGCCAGTGGGCATTTTCAAGTTGTCAATCTTTGGGTATATGGCTTAACACATGACATAGTTAACTTGGAGCTTCCGTTGAACTTGTCTTTGAGGGTTCCAATGATGAACTCCTTGAGTTGGTTGATGCGAATTAGTCCATCCAATGAGATTAATTTGCAACTCTTAAACTGAGAACTTTCTTTTTTCGCTTGCTTATTGCTTCATAGACGTTTCGGCTTTATCTTGAGCTTTAGGTTGCTTCTCTATGACACAACTGTCCTCGACATAGTCAACTTTATTCATCAACTTTAAGATCTTGGACCCTTGTTCTTGAAGATGTTTAGTGAGTCCTTCAATGTCCTTCACCAAGCTTGCAATTTGTTCCTCCAACATTGTTGCGCTTGTCACCATGGCATATGGTACACTTGAAGAGCTTGTTGTTGAATGAGGAGTGGATGGTATGGACTTATCACCATTATCTTCGTTAGACTTAGCAAGATGTGGTGGATTCTTCTCAGCACCTTCAAGCAACCAAGTCATAGAAGATGTTTGCCACTTCCTGGATAATTGCGGGCGGTGAGGCCAAAACTTTCAACTGTAGTGTTTGGAAATTGTGAAGTTGTGACCTCAAACTTTGTATTGTAGTAGGTGGCCACTTTATATTTGAAAAACTTCTTGATGAAAGGAAGAGATGGTCTTACTGGGCTTGCCAAAAATCTGTAACACAAATTTTCATGTCTATTGTATTAGAAGATAGGAAAAATAGTACAAATTAAATTTCAAAAACTTAAATAAAATAATGCGGGTACATTCTTTAGTTTAGGTCCTTTGATTCTTTCTTCAAAATTGATTTGATCTTCAATAACGTGATTCATAGGCTTCGCAGCTTGATTATGAATCAAACATCGAGAAATTCAATGAACATCGCGAAGAACACCGCGAACACTGTTGACTTGATTAGATATAAATTTGGGAAGAACACTGATTTACTGGCTTAGCACCTTGTCTGCAAATTGAAGGCTTGGATTTGATGATCTTCGCGAAGAATGCCTGGAACTTTGCCTTGATCACATCGAATTTTCTTGATAGAACATCGAGACTACCTTGAATGATGACTCCTTCTTATGTCTTTCTTGTTGGCGTGTGTCTTTGACTTTTAGAGAAAACCCCTATGTATAGGTGTGGGAAATGAATTCTTGCCATATTCAATTAACGACATGCACAATCTGATTGGCCTTTCAATATTTGGTAACAATTTATTGCTTTGATCGTAAGATGTGATTTGAATTGCCACAATATCAATATCTAGCTTCCTTATTTGTGGCATATGACTTTTATTGCCAAATTTTGGAACATGGTAATATTTGATTTAATCACCAATTAAATAATTTATTTAATTTTGGAATTTAATTTGAAAATATCCAAAATATAAATAAAAATATAATTGATTATTTTTTTAAAGAAAATATGACACATATCAATTTATATTTGGCATAAAATTTGTATGCCTACAGACCATCCAATCATTCTTTCTTATTCCAAGCTTTGAAACCAATAGTAACAAAAGCATCAACTACAGTTTACTTCTCATGTTTGAACAAATAACAAAACAAGCAAAATATTGTATCTTTACTTATGCTATATTCTAACCAACTATTATATGCATCAAACAAGTTAGGATTAGAGCATCGCATCACACCACCAATAGTTTTGATGAAAATTATGCTTGCAAGACAAGGCCCTTTCAGAAACAAACTCTTATACATTCACCTTGTTGATTGAGATTATATTTTGAACTTTTTTCTATAATTTAGGATCATTTGGAAGCTCGCTCAATTCAACTCAAATCCTTTTAAAAGGTTTATAATTGGCATCATTATTGTTTGAAGTTTCTTAAGTAGGATTTGATTGACTTGAATCTTTTGGAGCAAATGAAATCTTAGGCAATTTGACTCAAAATTCATCCAAGGCTTAGCAACAAAAAGTAGAATTAGCAATTACGAAACAATTGTAAACTAATATAAATACATTAAAAAAAAGTATCTAAAAAATTTGACATACAATTTTAATTTATCCATTTCATAGTTAAAGCAACAATCAATTAACAAGAACAACTTCTAATTCAAATTACCATAATGATATCCCAGATTCTCATGAATTGTTATTGCCAAAATTAATTAAGTCACAACTAGCTAGTTAAAGATTCACATGTATGTTACTGAAGTTTGTGTTATGTTTCTAGTTGTGTATATATTTAGGTGAATTACTAGCCATTAAATTATATATAGCTATATTAAGATATAATTGTATAATAGCATTATAGATTATTCAATAATTTAGAATTTAATTGGTTACTTTCAAATCTTCATGTATCTATTTGAGTTGATGAAAATTTTAATTTTCAAACAATATCAACTGCAATCTAACAAATATCGGTAGGCACACCATCCCCCTAGTTGATTAACCAAATACGAAAATGATAGTTATTAACTTGTATTAACAACTAATTGTATAAACACACACACACACACACACATATAGGATTATACGTTGTGTCTCCCTATGATCTTGATGTTTTTGTAAGAACACAGAACCTAATTTTTTTTCTTTTTGCATTTTATACAAAAGCTTGCCAAATGCCCAAGGTTTTGGTACTAATTAAGGAGAGAAGTGAAAATAGCTTCTAAGAGAAGAAGGACAAGAAAATGAAAGGACACAAGTTTGTGGTAGAGACAGAAATGTACTACTATGAAATATACATTCCTTTTTTGTTTTTCCTTTGATAAGTTATTAGGGAAATTCTATCGTTAGTCACAGTTTGTAGGTGACTAACGTTAGTCACCTTTAATTCTAGCCATTAGATTTGTGATATTTAATCTAAACCATTAATCTTTATATGACCTGCAATCTGTTATAAAGGTAAATTAGAAAGGCTACCTGTTATACAGGTTAGCAAGGGATTTTTTATACAACCATTATTATAGTAGACCAGCCCACTAAATATTAACCAATTAAAATTTTATTTTTAAAATAAAAAAAGAAACCATGGTACTTATTATAACTTTTTGTTTTTTTAATACCATTGTTCCATTATAATATTGTGGTACCATTATAATGAGTTAATTTTTTATGTTTTAATACCATGATACCATTATTTTTATTTTTAAATTATAAATATCATGGTACTATTTATAACTTTTTTTTTAATTTTAGAAATGTGTATTAACAGGGATAATTAATTGAAAATTGTGATAAAAAAAATTAAAATACTAAATTGATACCAAAATAAATATTATTTATAACTCAAAAATTCGAATATATGTTAATAGTGGATAAAAATTTACATTTAATTTAATTTTTTTAACATATTTCAAAAAATGTATCACATTCATTATAAATTATTTTAAGAATATACATAGACTATGAACATCTATGTTTTAAAAAATAAAAAAAAATTATAAAATATGGATATCATTATTAAGTAAGCTGTTTATATTATCGATTGATTTATTTCAAAATGATTGATCTGTAGTGATATTGAATAATATATTTTTAAAATCAATTTGTATGTATAAAATACAAATAGAGGAACACAACAAGCATTAGTTGGTAAAAGAAATTGTGCTTTGATTATTAATGGAGATATGCTATGAAACACAATAATAATAATAATAATAATAATAATAATAATAATAATAATAATAATAATAATAATAATAGTTTATTGATTTGAATAGTTATGGTTAATATGTATAATGAAATATTATTTGCACATAGTTTTTTTGACTTATTTAAAATAAACAAAATAAATGTAAATAGTTTATTTGAATTTATTTTTTTTCCTATAATTTGTATTTTATTAGTATGTCTATGAATTCATATAATATTTTTCATACGAGCAAGTCAATATTTTAATGATAACTTGGAGAAAATATATGTACTTATATGATTGAATGTCGAATATTATTCACCCCTTATCATAATAATAATAATAATAATAATAGTTAAATTCATCCATGAGAACACTTAAAAGAGAATAATAATATTATTATCTATAAGTAATGAAATAAAATATGATGCAATTTTTATTTAATTGAAGCTAAATATTTAAATTGTAGTAGAAATAATTTATGCTAAGAAGTCTTAATAATTAAGGAATTTTGTTTGTTTAAGGTTAATAATTAAATGAATGATTTGAGAGAGAGATAGATCGAATATGGAACGTTAGAGAGAGAGAGAGATTAGAACTATGGAGAAAGAGGGGGCGGAGAGAGAAATTTTGACTCATGATAGCGGGTTGCTCAAAAATTTAAAAAACCTGCAACCTATTAAAATATTTTTAAATTGTACACGTGGCATTTTTTTAGAGGATGACTAAGATTAGTCACCTACGATTGTGACTAATCATAGAACTCTCCAAGTTATTATGCATATACATACATAGGGTCTTTTTTTTGTTTTGTATGATAAGTAGGTTCATCTTGTTGACAACATTAAGAATGGTTTTACTTTTGACCTCTAGCTTATGAGTTCGTAGTTTTGTGAGTAGGTTCAATATGGACTACTCATATTATAAATTTTATGCATGCCTTAATAGTACAATCCTTGAAATGGAATTTTTAATAACTTAGGAAAGTCAATTGAACCCACTTCAGGCAAGGTGGCTCTGCTAGTGCACAAACTTAAGTTCGAAATAATAGTGGTTTATGTACATCTTAACAAACTCTCTCTTGTAAACTATAAGAACGTAATGTGCTAAGATAGAGCCTGATTTACATCCCATTATTCAAAGTACCAGCTCTTAGAAATAGGGGTGGGCGTCGGATTAGGTAATTGCAGGTTCGGATTTTGCGAGCCGAGTACCCAATGTGTCTGGCAGTTTGAATTGCTACCTAAATCCAACCCGAACTATTCAGGCACTCAATTAATTGGGCACCCGATTGGGTTTAGGTTTTACCCAATTAGGTTTGGGTTTTTCAATTATCGTTTTTTTTATGGTCAGTTATTTCAATTATTTTAAAACTAATAGTTAGATATTTTAAATCAAAATAGCTCAGTATTTGATGTTTGACCTTTAAAGAATGTGTAGGTTCAATACAAAATTTTTCCTAGTTGTGTCAATTTGTAGAAACAATTTTCATTTAAACACTATAATAACAATTTTATTTTGTTTTTATTTATAATTTCTTCGTACATATTTATCAAAGGTTTTACTTATGTGACTATTGAGAATTTGAAATCTATACTGCTACTTACAAGTCTTTGATTTTAAAAGGTAAAACTCATCTATTAAGAGGAGTAGGATTCTAAAAGGTAAAAGTTCATCTATTGAAAAGTAGGAGTAGGATTATATACAACCTCAATTCTATATATGTTTTATTTCCTTCTTCTTTTGAAACTTTTGATCGGGTATCTGATCTTCAAGTAGAAATATAAAACCCGAAGTTAAAAGCCTTTATCCCGGACCCAATTTTTAACCCAAAATACCCAAATCTGATTGGATCGATTGATTTGATTGAATTGGATGACCCGATTTACCTGATCCGAATGCCCACCCCTACTTAGAAATCAAGTTTATAATGTAAAAAATGTGTTAGAATTAATGCAATTTGTAGAAAACATCCTTAGTGTTAGTATAAAACTTCCAATGAATCTTTATACATTTTGAAGAAGTCCTTACTGTAAGCGTGAAATTCCATAAAGTCTAGCTAGTTTCAAAGAGTGTGTTAAAGTAATCTTCCAATGTATAAATGTATCATCTCAATTTCCTATGTAAGTTTAAACTACTAAATAGAGCAGTTGTCTAGACTAAAATGATTTTTTTAAGAAACGGTCAAAGGTGACCCCCTACAAGGTAATAGTCCAGAAATGACCCCTTGCAAAGTGGTAGCCCAAAGTAGTCAAGCGAGAAGGTTGCGGGATACTCATTAGCCTATGACCCGACAAGGAGAAAGGACTGCAAGGTGGACTGTTGGCCTGTGCCCATACCATAGGACTGCTACAAGGTGGGTTCGGAATTATTGAGCCATTAATTGAGATGACCAAAGATCGACCCACCAACAAATTATTTCAGCCCATTGGCTAAAAGATATGCTGGAAATTTGAAAAATAACAATAAGATAAGGAGATAAGATAAGACATTCAAACAGAACAATAAGATAGGAGACTGTTGAGGCAAAAGAGGAAGGATGGTTTAACCCACTTATGGTTATCCCACCGTTTTTTGGAGGAAACAGTTACCTGCTCCAACACTATATAAAGGGGAGAACATCAACAAGAAAGACAAATCAACACTTCATAACACACCCCTTCAACTCTTACCAAAGCATCGGTAAACGCTGACTCAAGGCGTTAGTGCTAGCTTACTTTTTTTTTTGAGTTCTTTAGGACTCTCACTTGTTGTTCATCTCTATGAGGTGGCCACCCTATTTAGCTTTAGCTCAATGGATTTTTTATTATTATTATTATTGAATACCATGCTTTGTAAAAGTCCAGCAGTCTTGTAGGCAATTGAACCTCAAAGATGGAGTTTGCTCAGTTCAATGGAATCGTTTGAAAAGAAGTTAGTTAACACACAATTTTATTATTTCCTTTCATCCTGTTTCTATTTCTATTGTTGTGTGTTTTTCACATCAAACACTTTGGCATGTCGTGCACACTACACATTGTTTAAATTTGCCTCATTCCCATTCATCTTATTGGAAGGCAACAATTCAAATTTTTTTAGCAAACAATAGTATACTCAAGCACAGTTCAAAACTAAGGTGCTCATTATCAAGAAATACAAATTGATTTTTCTTAAGTAAAATAGTCTTTAAACACTTTAGATTTAGGTTTTGTAGTAGGAACTCAAATTAGGCTTGAAATAGCTAACAATATACTATTCAAGCCTCATTCGGCCATAACTGAGCATCTAAGGAAAAAAAGAAAAAAAAAATAACAAAAACAGAAGTGTATGCCATCTAATATCCCTCTGAAATTCCAAATTTTGAAGAAACTATGATTTTTGGATGATAAAAATGAGGATATAGTTTGTGTCCAAAAAATTGTGCAATGTTGTTGTCGAAGGTTAAGAAGAGCCTAAAGATGAAAGCCAGCCTTCGAATACCAAAACATAGAAACTTGAAGGTACATGTATAGCAGATGTTAGAGTATTTATGGAGCTTTATTATTTAGTAGTGACATCACTATTATCTAGATTAATGATGGCTATAAAGGCAAATGAAGCTTGGGAAATTTTAAGCAAGAAATCTAGGGAAAAAGTAAACTAATTGTAAAAAAATCAAAATCTTCGAAGAGAGTTTGAGAATTTAAGAATGAAGGATTCTAAATGTATCTAATATTACATGAAAGTACTTGGAACTGTGAACCAAGTTTTTCCCTCGGGTGAAAAGTTATTAAATCAAACCATTATGAAGAATGTTGTAAATAACTTTTTGAAAAGAAATGGAGACATGATCGCTATGCCTAAAGAAATTAAAGATTTGTCTGTCTTAACCTTGCAACAACCAGTGGGGCCATTAAAAATTATATAAAGAAGGAAAGTAATGCACAATACTCTATCAATTGAAGGTGCACTTCAGACCAAAGTGACCATTTGATTTCAAAACTAATCAAGAAAGAGTGCAAATTCCAAAAAATAGATTGACATGATAAAAAGTGTTGACTTTGAAAGGGATAAATGTATGCGTTTAAAGTACATCAAACTTTATTGAAAAATTTGTAAAACGACAAATCATGATATTGCAAATTGCTATTCTTATGATAAGTCAAAATGTCATTCTTGTGAGAGACTTGGTCGTAGCCAAATACTGCGTAAATGAATATAACAGATAAGTAAAAACTGAAAAATCATGTTAATTTTTCTAAAGAAATAGAGGATGGATGGTATTTGTATTATGCTTGACATTCTACCATACAAGAAGATTCATGCATATGGCAACTAGATAGTGAATGTAGTAACCACTAATATGAAACAAATAAATATTCATTGACATTGATACTATAGTATCATCCAAATACCAATTAGGTAGTGAAGTATTGTATAGACCAAAATTAAGGGACCACTATGGTGTAAACTAAAGGAGGTTAGAAGTATATTATATTAATTATATTTTATTTGTTCTTAACGTAGAAGAAAACCTGTTAAGTGTTCGTAACATAAAAGAAAACCTATCAATTGGTTGAAATGATTATAAATCGTGATAATGCCAACAAAGTTTACGATTGAAAGGATAAAATAAACTTTTGATTGCTAATGTGACAATGCAAAAGTGTAGTAGCTTTCTAATACAATTCCATTATGGAACATATACCTTGTAAGCTAAAGTTTTAGAGGATTCCTGGTTGGGTATAAATGCTACTTCGACTTGAATTTTCAAGGATTGAAGTTCAACAACAACTCTTGAAACATGCATTATGGGGGAACAAGTCAAACAACCATTTCCCAAAGAAATATTTTGAGCTAAAACACCGTTGTAACTCTTATATGTAGATATTTGTGGGTCATTTCAATTTGTTGACATTTATTGATGATTTTTTTCCAGATGATTTGCATGCGTTTTTTATACAAGGAAATATTAGACTTAATTTTTATTTCTAAAAATTCCGAGCTATTATGAAAAGGCAAAATAGCTTCAAAACTAAATTAATTTAAAGTGGTGAGGGAGGTGAATATTTTATAGACAAGTTTAAAAAGCATTGAAATGAAAAAGACATTTGGAAAAAATTAACTTTAGGATATATAACCTAACAAAATGGAATGAGTGAAAGCAAAAATTACACCATAGCTGACATGAACATGCCAATTTTTTTTTCTTTTTTGATAATTACGGAGATGCCAGTGTTTAAGGAGAAGATATTGCCTAAAATCTTTTTGAGCAAAAGCTATCAACATAGTTGTATACATTCTCAACCACTGCCTAAGAAAAGCCGTGAAGAATAAGACTTTAATTGAAGCAGAGTGGTGTGAAATTAATGGTAAATCATTTCAAAAGTAGTTGTCACATTTGTTCATACACATTCCAAGTGAAAAAGAAGCATGATAAAAGTTTAAAATGTATTTTTGTTGGGTATAGTGAGCAAACTAACGGTTATAGATTGTCTAATGTTGAAACTTATAAAAAAAAATTGATTAGGTGAGATGTATTTTTTGATGAAAATGATACTTGGAGCTAGAATGAAGATTACAAGACATTTTAAAGGTTACCACTTCACCATAGCCCATTGAGCCTGCACGCCATCAACATTAACACTAAGTTTAAGTTTTATTGTAGTTAAAACTACAGATTTTGTGCGAGTAGACCGAAAGATTCAATGAAGTTTATGAGTCCTGAAACTTTGCAATCATTAAACTTATTGATTTTGAAGAAGTAGCAGAACAAGCGGTTTGGATGGATGGTATGAGAGAAGAATTAGACATGATTGAAGGTTGTTTCTAATTTTTGTTTAGGAATTAGTTAATTCCATTTTCCCTTTTTTAAGCATACTATAAATCGAAGATCAGAGAATAATATATTCATTTTTTGGAGTAATCAAATCTCAATTATGCTCTATTTTGTGTGTGTGTGTTCCAAGCTAACAATTGGCAATCAGAGCATTGGTCCTAAGGTGTATGAAGAAGGCAATGTTGACTAGATCCAACATGACATCGACTTCAGTTGAATCGGGGAATGATCAATTTGAGCCGCACATGATGGAGTGGTTTGAGGAGTAGTAGGAAGTTGATGGTAAGATGTGTGAGGAATTTCAAACTAAGATTGGGAATTGTCTAGAAAAATAAAGAAAATGTTCAAACGAATGGAGGAGTTGATGAAAGATTCTGCAGTTGACAAAGGTAAGGAACCTCTCTTTTACCTCTACATTTTTCCCTCCATTGATCTCTAGGTTCAGGAATGACACAAGTGTCTTATCTCCTTCCCCTCCTCCAAGTCATCGAAACTAGGAAAATGTGATTGGAATTGTTAATTGTCATTCTAAAATATAATTTTCTAGATTCAACAAGGAGAATCCACGAGGTTGGGTCCGAAAGTGTAACAAGTATTTCCTCATGAAGTTGATATTGGATTATGAAAAATTGTGCTTGATTTAATGTATATGGAGGAAAGGGCGGATTATTGGTATGGGGATTATATTGAAGATGGGGAAAATATTGAAGGGCCGAGATTTATTGAATTATTAATGGAAAGGTTTACTTTTCTTGGTGGTGAGATTTTGATTGTAGAATTTCCCAAAGTAAACGGGAAATCAGTGTAGATGAATATCAAAACAGATTTGAGTTGACGTTGTTTAGGCTTAACTCTAATAAGTCCTTGGATAAGGAGTACTTTGTGATCAGTTTCTTAAATGGAATAAAAGAAGAGATAAGGCCTATAGTATAGATGTTGAAGTTCTCTACATTAGTACAGGCCATTCAAATTGCTAAGATGTAGGAAATTTTGTTAGATGTGACTCTGAAGTACAATAGCACAGGAAGTAAAGTTGTAAGTGGTGTAGCTATGAGTAGACTTGTTAAACTACCTCCACCAATTCCTCCCATGTCTAGCAAACCAATGAGTGGAGTTAAAGAACACTATCATTCCGTGACATGAATGTGAGTTATGAAATAGGAAATGAAACTTTATTTTGAAATAGATGATCTTATCCACTGTTTGTGGAGGTCGTTATTTGTGGCGCCCCTCTCTTTTGGACCTTCCTATACGATTAGGGTCTACTAACGATCGCACCGAGTATCTATCTTAAGATCGATACCCAATACGAACATCCTAATCGATGCTACTTATAGCACAACAGAAGCAATATAGAATTACAAATGCGAATAACGTATATAGAACTATATCAGTTCAAAAGAGTAAAAATATAACACAACCAAATTTGAAATGTGGTACACTTTAAGATCTATTAAACAAACTATTTTATTGAATAAAGTAAAGAACTAACCACTAATAACTTGGAATATACCATTCGCCTTATTTGAATTCCTTTCAACTAGTTTTACCCTGAATTTGAGGCAGTGAACAAAAAGAGAATATGGTTCTAAGTCTAACTGACTTAGTGAGGTTTGACACGTATACATATAGATATGGACGGAAAATGAGGCTCTTAAAAACTATTAAAATAATCAATCATGATAAATTGTGCAGTAGAGTAAAACATGTATTTTAGTGATGCAGTATGAGCAGTGTGAGAAATACCGTAGTGAGCCAGGAACAGTATCTCCACCCTTATGACTACCCAAAATGGTAAAACTATCATAAAACCTTTCTGCCTCTCCTATCAAAGAGCGACCTCAACTACGGTTAAACGGTAGGCGTGTACCCTGTGCCCAGGCTAGTATATCGATCCAACCCTATTAGGCTACTACAGTCAACCTCTGGTTGTACATAGAATTAAATTTTGTGGTATAGTATCATATATATATATATATATATATAGGGATGGCAATGGGTCCGGGTAAATCGGGGACCACCCGCCTTGGACCCGCCCCGGATGGGGCGGGTTCAGGGTCTAAGGGGCAGGTCTTGGGTCCTGAGTTTTTGGACTCGGCCGGGGCCAGGTCGGGTCCCAGGTCCACTATAACCAGCCCCGGACCGCCCGGGTCTAAGGGGCGGGTCTTGGGTCCTGAGTTTTTAATTTCAATATTTCATCCAAGGGGCTAGGGTTTATGTTTACTCAAAATTCCCAATTCCACTTTCACCTTACTTGACCTGCTGGCCGCTGCAGTGCTGCTCCTTCTCGCCTCGCCTGCTGCTGCTCCTGCTCGCGGCTCGCCTGCTGCTACTCCAGTCTCTAGCTCTACTGCTCCAGCCTCCAAAGCAGCAAAAGGTACGCCTCCGGCCTCTCTCTCCCTCATTTTCCCCGGTCGCTCTCCCTCATTCTCTCTCCCCGTCGGCTCTCTCTCTCTCTCTCTCTCTCTCTCTCAACTCTCAACTCCAGCTCTCTCTCTCTTACCCCAGGTAACGGTGTGTCGTGCGTGAACCCCGTTGCGCGCCAACTACAGTGGCTGTCAAGGGTCGTCGCGCCGCCGTCACCCGTCGCCAGTTCCTGTCTTTGTGTTCTCGCCGCCATCAGCCGAGTGCCGACTCAGCCCGTCGTCTCCAGTGCCGCGTGAAGCCGTGAAGGTGTTGTCTTCTTGAGTTCTTGTGTATATTTAGCAATTGTATATTTGTATTTTGTATATTGTATACTTGTATACTTTGGGTATTGATGGATTTGAAAATGGAGGCATGGTTTGCAAATTGCAACTTTATTTTGCTCTTAATTGTTGTTTTTAGTGCTGGAGATTTGTTTGGTTATGCTCATGGTTGGTTTGTAACTTGCTCAAAATTAGTAGTATTGTTTTGGCAAGGCAAGCTGCATTAAATTTTACAAAAAATGGCAAGGGAATGTCAAATTTATGTAACTTGCTCAAAATTAGTAGTATTATTTTCACTCCATTTTTAATGATTAAAGTATATTGCAGAATGTCAAATTAATGAAAATAATGTAAAGTTAACGAAAATGCTCACTCCATTTTTAATTTTGAATTTTGAAGTTTGAAGTTAATGTAAAGTTAATAAAGTAACGAAAACAATGTAAAGTTAACGAAAATGTTTTTGATCTTTTTGCATGTGCTCAATGTAAAGTTAATAAAGTAACTCTTTCATTTATTTCTTTTCTATTTGCATATTGCATAGATGGAGTCTGAAGAAGTAGATACTTCCCAACCTTCCATGAATATTCGAACTAGCAACTCAGAATTTGAGATGGCATCCGAGGACAATAGAGACGTAGAAAGTTTGGGAGTTGATGATGTTTCTCAAGAGAGCAACAAGAGAAAGAGAACATCGGAGGCATGGAATCACTTCAAGAGAGTCAAAGTCGACAACATTCAGTTTGCCGAGTGTAACTATTGCAAAACTCGGCTCAAGGCTCCACCTGGTTATGGTACCACACACTTAACGAAACATTATGAGAGGTCTTGCAAAACTAGACCCAGAAAAATGGATATTCGTCAAAGTCCATTGATGATGGGAAGCAGAAAAGCAAGTGGAAGTCAAGAGCTCACTGTACATACTTTTAATCAAGAACAATCAAGGCGTGAGCTCGCCAGCATGGTTATCCTACATGAATATCCACTTAGTATGGTTGAGCATATCGGCTTTCGAGACTTTGTTGGTAGCTTGCAACCTTGTTTTAAGATGGTCTCAAGAAACACTCTGAAAAGTGATATTTTAAAGATGTACGGTGAAGAGAAAATCAAGTGCTACAAAATCTTGGATAGAGTTAAGAGTCGAGTAGCTATCACAACCGATATGTGGACTTCAAGCAATAACAAGAAAGGTTTCATGGCAATAACGCCTCACTTTATTGATGATTCATGGATTTTACAAAGTTTTATTTTGAGGTTTGTTTAATTTTACTTTTCATGTATTTCATATGTATAACACTCATATGTCTATTATATCTAAAATTCAAAATTTTTTGTAGGTTTATATATGTGCCTGCTCCGCATACGGCTGAAGTTCTATCTAATTTTCTTGTTGAATCGTTTATGGATTGGAATATTGATAGAAAATTGTCTACAGTTACTATGGATAAGTGCTCAACCAACGATGCGATGCTGACTCTTATATTGGATAAGCTTTCCATGAGGGAGCTGCCACTAGATGGAAAGGTACTCCATATGCGTTGTTGCGCTCATATTTTAAATTTAATTGTTAGGGATGGTTTGGACGTTATTTATGATGCTATTGAGAGAATACGTGATAGTGTTGTTTATTGGACTGCTTCACCTGGTAGAGTTGAAAATTTTGAAGAAGTTGCTTGTCAAATGCATATTGATTGCACTAAGAAATTGGCCTTAGATTGCAAAACTCAGTTGGAACTCAACTTATTTGATGTTAGAAACTACTTTTGTGTATAAAGATGTGTTTCCACGACTTAAAATTCGAGAGCGACACTATAAAATTGTACCAACTGAAGATGATTGGTTGAATGCAAATGAAATTTGTTGAAGGTTGAAACTTTTTTACCAAGTAACCGAGATGTTTTCTGGTACTCTTTATCCTACTTCTAATTTTTATTTTCCAAAGATTTGTGATATCAAATTGAAATTAGATGAATGGATAAAGAGTACAGATTTGATTATTAGTAGTATGGCACAAAAAATGTTGGAGAAATATGAAAAATATTAGGATGATTGTCACATAATAATGGGGATTGCTGCTATGTTGGATCCTAGATTCAAGATGAAGTTGGTTGAGTTTTATTTCCCTTCGATTTATGGTGGTAGAGCTAGACAAAAAAATTGAGGAAGTTCGTCAAAATTGCTATGATTTGTTGATTGACTATCAATCAAGAGCTACGACTACAAATAGTGCTAGCTCAAGTTTGGGTGGTTCAAGCAATTTGGGAAGCTCAACGGGTATTTCTGGCATTATTGATGCTTTTGATAGTGACCCTCTTGCGATGTATGACCAATATGTTGCCACAAGTTCAAGTTCTACAACCAAAATGACTATTACATCAGAAATGGATATATATTTGGAGGAGCGTGTATTGCCAAGAACTCCAACATTTGATGTCTTAAGTTGGTGGAAAACAAATGGAGTGAAATATCCAAATTTACAAAAAATGGCAAGGGATATTTTAGCCATTCCAGTTTCAACGGTGGCTTCTGAGTCGGCTTTTAGCACCAGTGGAAGGTTGATTCGTCCTCATCGTAGTAGGCTCAATCCCACTACTTTGGATGCATTAATGAGCACTCGTCGTTGGTTGTGGAATGAGGTAACTGGTAAGTAAATTTTAAATTATGTTTTCTTATTTTATGTTGAATCGTAACAACTAAGAATTTTAAACTATATCATTGTTTGTTGCTAGGTGGATCTACTGCTTTTAATGGTTTTAATGTTTGTCCTTCAATGCTTGATGAAGAAGTTGATGAGGGTGAAGAAGAATAAAGTGTTAGTGAGAAAATTTAGCTATTTTAAATTCATGGTGGATTTGATAAGATCTAATGATGTGTATTGTTCAAACTAAATTGCTAATGTTTGTATTTTTCAATTTGGTTGGTTTGTAAACTAAATTTTATGTTTGACATGTGTATTAGCTATGATTTCATAAGTTAGCATGTTTGTTATCGTTTTTTTTATGATTTATTTCTGTGGATTAGATGCAACAAAAATACATGATATTTATTCTCAATTTCCCTATTATTGTATATTAAAGAACTATGTTTTTAATGGGGGGAAAAAAAATTCGGGTCAACCCGAACCCGCCGAGTCAACCCGGATGCACCGGGTAAACCGGGTCTACCCGGACCCGACGGGTACGGGGCGGGGCGGGGTCGGGTCCAAACAAGGACCGGGGCGGGTCCAGGTCTGGGTCTCCACAGGGGCAGGCCGGGCGGGTCCCGGGTCCTGCTAAACTCGCCCCATACCCGCCCCGTTGCCATCCCTATATATATATATATATAAGGATTCTACCATTGGTCCATTCTGTTCGATAAACCCCTCTTATATGAACCGAGGCCCGACTCTTCCAAGGATATCCTCGAGGGTGTCAATCGATTATAAACCGTGCAATATAGCTCACATTTTTCAATAATACAATAATATATTTAATACCAAGGACAATTAAATCATAATCCAAATATAAGGTATATATATAGTTTTAAGTAGTAGCCCAGAATGCAAATATATCTTAGGGGTAAAACAAGTAAACCATAATCAAACAATGTAAGTCAGTACAACAATATTTACCACATATAGTGCAATGCCCCAAAAATGAATAGTGAAAGGCTCTCACCTAGTTATGCTTCATTGATATTTTGGATTGGATTAACTATATCAATTCGATAACCACCTAAAATTAGCACTAGTGGCCAATATTAGAATACTAAGTTGTAAATACTCAAGACTAGTGATTACACTTATGTATTCACATGTTTGTTTTTTATAATCTCACAACTTGGAGTTGGTAAATGAACCAATTGTTCTTAAAAATTACTTAAGAAAAACATTATGTATATACACAAACCAACAACACCCACACGTATATATGTACATAAGTAGGCCTCAAAAATGCTTTTAGTTACATATATGTATATATATTTCGAGAGAACAATCTTGATCCCTCAAATATGTAAATATATGCATGTGTATAGGTAACCCTCAAGTTATAATATATGAGCATGTATATCGGTTTGTATATATATATTGGTCAATCATTTATATATGTGTTCCTATCAAATAAAATATACGTATCCTCAAATGATGATCATTACACTTATAAGTTTGTATATATACATATGTGGAAAGCACATATTTTTATACCTATATAGCCATCAAATGATCAAAAGCATATATATTTATATGCATACATGAACTAACCACTTAACCATGAAAAGGAAAAGAAACTTGAATTTAAAACATACAAAGTGAACAAGGATTGGGGCTTAAAACTTACCTCTTATGCCTATGCCGTGTGTGTGTATAGGTTTAGAGAGTGTGTTGGTCGTGTGTGTGTGGTTTAGAGGATTTCTAGGTGTTGTAGGATTATGTAACTTCTCAGGTCACATATATGTAGTGGTGGGCTGAAGAAATAACTAATATTTAATTATTTTAGCCCTTAGCCATGCCTAAACTAGCTTTGTGGCAAAGTTTTAGGCTATATATGTGTACATATTACATATAGATAAGGGACTTGCAGCAAAATCATAGCTTTTAAATATGTATTTGAGACTTACGGCAAGAATATGACCATTTGGAGACTTTTGGCAAGATCACAAGGTCTTGAAGTAGAGATATCTTAATCAAATAAAAGGAACAAGTGTCCTACATCATCCAAATGAGAAGAACAAGTGTCCTACACATTCCAAATGATAAGAACAAGTGTCCTACATCACAAATAAAATATCTTATTATTATTATTATTATTATTATTATTATTATTATTATTATTATTATTATTATTATTAATTCATGTTTATATATAAAAATTAGAATGTCACAACTCCAGCCCCCGCCCCCAATATTATTATCAATTCATGTTTATATATAAAAATTAGAATGTCACAACCAGATTCTAACCTAATCAAGAGAATAATTGTGGGTAGTGTTTACGTATCTTTTCCTCGGGTCCCAAGTTGCCTCTTCAACTTGATGGTTTTTCCTTAGTATTTTTTACAAGCGGAATTCTTCAATTTCTTAGCTCTTGGAATTTTTTATCTAAAATGCGAACAGGTCTTTCCATATAGGATAGGTTGGTTTAAAGCGGAAAGTTCTCATGTGAAATGGTATGGATTTCATTAGGATAGTATTTTCGAATTTGGGACACGTGAAATACGTTATGAATACCTGTGAGACTAGGTGATAAGTCCAATCGGTATGCGACTTTACCTATTCGTTCTATGATCTCGAATGGTCTAATATAGCTAGACTTAATTTGCCTCGTTTACCAATTCTAGCTTAATTGCAAAAAACCATACACTATGCAAGGATAAAAAAGTAAAAAGAAAACTCAATAATTTTAATGCCACTCCAAAACCCAGCAATCTCACTCCAAGGGTGAGACTAACAACTCTGATAATATAATAATATATCGAGCCTTGAGGGAGTTAAGGCAGGCCTATCCAATTAAGTAACCAAATCACATATGGAAATAAAGTGACTCATTCATTGTACTACATTGTAATACCATGAACCAAGCATATACGAAAAGTAAAAGATTAATGAGAAATTAAAATGATAGTAGAACCTATTCCAAAAAAGTTAAAAACTAATGAGAAAGAAAGAGTACTCTAGAAGCTATACATCTCAAAAAACAAAATTCTTTGGGAATGCCAAGAATTTTTATGCTCAATACATCAGCCGACCTAAAGCTTGTACACAAATTGACATGTGACATTGATAAACTTGAACATGAAATGGCACCAACAACATGGTATGTATTTAGTGGTTTTGTTTTTTATGATTCTATTTGCTATTATTTCATTATTGTGACTTCTTTTATTCTTTACTGTTTTGAATAATTGGATGGATTGATTGAGAATATAATGGGTTTGTTCAAAATAGTACTGATTATGAATGAAGCAAAGTTACAATTGATGCTTCCAACACTGTCGATATTGACCTCGAGAAGTAAGTATGATACTTATATTTCATATATTCCAAGTTTCATTAGCATCTAAAACCTTCACTAGATTTGAGAAATGACCAATTAATATTTTATTTTTTGCTTTTTGATTGCTTTATGTTTTATTTATTTCAAATGGTGGTCATGCATTATGAAGAAATTAATGTTGAAGGTGATGGGACTATGAATTTATGAAGATTTGGAAATTTGTCAAAACTATTATCATGTTATATTTATTTTATGGTGATGTTGACTTAAGATTAGTTTAACTTTGACAGTCTTGACATAATAGTTTTGACATGAATTTGGTGTCATGGTTTTATTTTATATTCTGTACCGTGTGGAAAGTTTATGACAATGTTTTGCTAACATTTTCCTAATTCTTGAATATTAAATTGTTCTTTTCCTATATTTTTTATGCTAGTCTTTTTTAGTCATTTTTTCAATTGTAAAATCATAATATTTCAAAAAATGTTATTAGGTTAGGTAAGGTTAGGTTATTGTGCGACCTGATTGCTTATCAGATCAATTCGAACCGAATCATACATGGTTAGGGTTGAGCTTTTTTAGATTCAACATCAGGTCAGATGGGCTCATGTTGACCTTTTATAGTTTATAACCCTGCCCCAACACGATATGAACCCACCGCAATTGACACCCCTAGTTGTGTTCCTTAATATTGAAACTTAGTCATTCAAATATTATAAAACTCAACATCATTTATTACATACCATTATAAGGCATAAGATAGATTTTTTTTTCTTTTTTTTGAAGTAACCTAAGATAGAATTAAACAAAAGTAGCAATATCTATATATAAAGTATCAGGCCCTTATCTATACTATATATTAAGTGTAAGAGGCTTTGACTTTTTTTTTTGTGTATGGAATTGTGGTGTTTCTAAAATACCCATTAACTACTCTTATCTCTCCAACGTTTTTTTTCCCATTTTTTTCACCTCTCTCCCTTTTTCTCTCTCAGATTATTTTTTTTTTCAAAATTTTATTCTATGTAATATTTTTATTTATTTTTTAATTAAAAATAATTTTATTTAAAATTGATTTTTTAACTTTTCATAAATTTAATAAATATAGTATAAATAATTTTAAAATAATATAAATAATAATAGTTAAGAAAGATGTGTATTTGCATAGAGAATTTAGTAGAAAATTAATTATATATTATTAAAAGTTAACTATTTAATCAAATTATATTTTACTTTTATTTTGCACACATATCAAGTGTGCCTGATATGCTAGTAATAATTATTTGTTTATCTTTGTAAGTGGACTGGCTTAATTAACCCACAAGTTAGTTTTTCCTTTTTATCCTTTCTTCTCTTTCCCTCTACGGGGAAAATGCATTTTACGTCCTGTAAATTAACACGTTTTGGGTTTTAGTCACTACTAAAAGAAAAAGTATGATTTAGAGGCAAATTTAATGAAGGCTTTTTATAATAGGCATCTATAAGAGATATATATATATATATATATAAGTGGGCCATTAGACTAAATCATTACAATAGGCTTTAGATTTTTGGAGGCACGTTACAGAAGCCCAATTTTGAATTGCCTTGATAAAGCGCAATTTTAAAAAAGGCCCGTCTAGGTTGAGCCCAGTTCCCACATTGTTTTATTCTTTTTTTTTTTTTTTTTTTTTTGGTGCGACAAGAAAGATAAAAGTGAACAGATATTCAACATTTAACTAATATTAAATTGCGATAAATTGTGCTCATTTTATCCCCACAAATAAAAAGGAAATGGAAAATTAAGCTTGTCGATGGTGGAGGTTGGGGTTAGGAAGCCGACGGGGGCTGGCGAGAGGGAACAAAGAAGGCCAATCTGCAGAGGAGGCGAAAGGCAACAATCTAGAGAAAAGAGTGATTTTTAAGATGAAAAGAAATTGAGAGTGGCGACAATGTCTGGATGCTACAGAAGATAATTCAGATTCCGAAATCCATCGGTAGAGGGGACCACCACAAAAAACCTTCAAATAAAAAAAATTAAACATCAAAAATCATCTTTTTGGCATATTTGCGAGAGCACACACATCCAACGCAAACACGCAAAAGGAAAAATTACTACTCAAAGACACGCAGAAGATGACCGGAGGATTGGTGGACCCATAGAAATTTTATTGAGGAAGACGAAGAACAAAAAAAAGGAGAGAGAGAGAGAGACAGAGAGAGAGGGAGAGAGAGAGAGAGTCAAGGTAAAAACATGGATGGATTAGGGGTATTAAGACATTTCAAATCAAAGTTTATGGTAAATTTAAATAGAGGCAGTGACCATGATTTTTAAAATTATTAGGGAAATTTGTGCTAATTTGTTTTGCAAAGTTCTTTTTGCCGATTTGAATCAATACGTGGCTTGATGCAATTAACCCAAATATATGTAAAGGAGAAGGATTTGGGGTGAGGAAAGTTGCGCGAGGAAGATTTTCTCTCCCTCCTCTATTTATTGGTTTGTTTGACCAAAATTTGTAGTTCACCCTTTATTTAATCTTCACTTTTTATTTTTCTTGTAGTTATATAGTTTAAAATTAGATAGCAGTGGCATTATTATGAACTTATTGGTCAATGAATCTTAATTGATTTCAATAACAATGTAGATTTTTTTTTTAAATTAGCACAAAAACTCATTTTTAGGTTAGACTCGTTTCTATTGATAGAAAGAATGACGATTTCAAAAAGATTTCCAAATATAAAAAATTTTAAACTAATGGTTATCATGTAGTCGAGTCGACTTGATCAAATTAAATAGAATACCAACTATATATAAAATTCAATTAATTTGTCTTTCTTTTTTGTCAATCTTCATTTCCTTTAATGGAATATTACCCCACGCATAACCTTTTTTTTTTTTTTTTTTGAGGCGTATAACTATATGATACTACTTGTCGAAATTCGAAACAATCCAAATATAAACTAAAACAAAAGAAGTCGGGGCATTAAGGTAATTTTCTTGAAAGAATCTAAACGTTGCTGTAGCAATTATGACTCCAACAAGATACCATTTTCTCTCTCTTCCGTTTGGCCGTACGATCTACAGATAGGTACGGTCTAGCAACTTTCGAGTAGGCCCCCACGATAAATCCTTTCTTTAATATACTCGCCACGACTTTCGTACGCCCAACCGTACGCCATACGGATTCTACGCGCTTCCACGTGGACGACCCGTTCTTCCTCATCTAGCCGTTGGTAGGCGGTTGGGTGAGAAATGGACGGTCGTGATCCTTTCACCTGCCTATTTCTTCTTTGACCATTTTGGCATGAGAATTGCAGGACCAGACGATTGTTGTTTATTAATTTTTTCCCAAATGGGGTGTTTGTATGATTGATTTATCTATATTTTTTAACGAGTCAAATGGCCAATGGGTCATTCTATCATCATCCATGACATCACTATGAACGCCCGCTAGCCTAGACACTAGGTTATTATTCCCAAAACACCCATTGTTATAAGTATACCCATGACTTTATTCATGCTATCCATATAGATATAATTTAATTAATATTTTTAATTATTAAATTTAAATATAATTATATCAAAAAATATTAAAAAAATATGCATTACGTCATAATACTCGATTTAGTGATTAAAAATTTAGTTGGACCTATTAACAAAAATAATATCACCTTATTAAAATCCACAAAACACAATACTAGAAATAACAATTCTTATATGAATTTGATTTGAGTGGCCCCATTAAATTATAGAATGGAAAATTCCAAATCAATTCTAACTTGATCAAGTTAGTGTTAATTATGTAGTGAGTATTTTATCCTTATCCTATGATTAATCGTTAATTTAGAGAGAGTAATCAATTACTCAATAAGTACAAAACACTTGTCATATAATTTATTGGGTTTGGCCAAATCAGGCATGTGTTAGAATTTTTCTTATCTGATAAGTGTATGGCACTTATTAAATGATTTGTCACTTTTTTGAAACTATACACTAATTACATGACAATTATAATGTCCTCGTCATTGATTAACACTAGTTTAATTAAGTCAAATTTGAGTTAAAATTTTCCACAAGGTAAAATACAATTTTGTCCTGTTTATATTTTGCATTTGGAATAAATACAAATAAATTATTTTCACCACAATTTTAATTAAGACCAATCGATTGAAGCATTTTGATCTAAATGATTCAAATTCGGAAGATGATTTCCAATGTACGCTTCACAATTTAAATTATTTGAGAAAAATATTAATACACAAAATGAAGCATAAATTTTGGATTGTTTTGTGTATATGCAAAGCATGACTGAGCTTATATAAGGATTTTTAAAAAGTTTATTGAATAAAATCATACAATTTTTTTATTAATATCGTTTTTTATTTGAGATAGTTGATAGTTGATATATGAATTAACACATTTAAAAAGAAGTACCAATGAATATATTCTCTTCATTATTATTAATATAAGTAATTTGTGTCAAGCACTAGCTGTATGTTTGGATTATTTTGATTTTGTTACAAGCATTTTGGGCAAATATATTTCTAGGAAAAAAAATTTGGAAGGATGCGCGAAACATAAAAGTATGGTTTGATTATATTTTATGTCGTACATATATTTTTTTTGGTATAATTTTTTGTATGATTAATAGTGTAACGTCCTTATAGTTATATTGTTGTGTTTTATTATTGTAATGGTATATATCACACTAGTGGAGCCACGTCTGCTCCAAGAGCAAATGGCCCTGTTATGAGAATAAAAAGTTCGATAATTGTGGTTGGTATATAATAGAAGCTATCTTATTATTATTATTTTTGATACAATCATCTCGAAATACCCTATAAATATCAACCAGAAAATACACTCACTCAAAATTTTGATACAATCATCTCGAAACACCCTATAGATGTCACTGGAAAACACCTCGACACACACGCACACACCTACTCAAAGGGAAAGGGATAGAAAATAAGAGGGTTCGAACTCAGGACCATACTGATACCCAATTTGAACCCCCACCACTCGACTCTGAACCAAGTGGCGAAGTTATCTTATTGACTCTATTTACAGAATCGAAAAATTACATAGAATGGGGTTATAAAGTTAAAAAAACATAGACAAAATATCAAAAAAAAATTGTTTAACATTTAAGTGACTTCAAATAATTTTGCTGATTATATATAATCGAAGGACATGTTTGGTATTATTTTTAATAATTCAGTTATGTATTACCTTTAAATGCAGTAAATTGGCAGCGATATGTTCAAAAATAAGATTGTAAATACAAAAATTCTTTGTAAGTTATTAACCATTTAAATTCATTCCATTAAATTATAGCACACGTCTTGGAATTATATTATCTGAAAGACCTTATTGAAAGTAATTGTTGGCTACACCTCTTGTATCAGAACAAAAAAAATAAAAAAATTGTTGGCTATGCCTTTAGTATATCATTAAAAATATGTACTATATTAAAATAATAACTAGAGGATATGAATCTATGTGAGTGTGTGATATATATACAAGTTTGATGGATATATTACATTATATCGCATGTATCTTATAATTATATAACTAGTTATTAACCCGTGCATTGCACCGGACACGAATTGCAAAGCAAAATGTTTAATATATTCAATTCTTGATATAGGGTCTATAATAAAACTTTTTTGTTGATATTACAGATGTAAAACACTTATTTTAAAAAACATTACAATAAGTAATATGCTTTAGCTTAGAAATAACATGGTTTAGATCAGATAATTAAAATTATTAAATAAGAAAACATGTCTTTGTTGCAAAATAGAGAAAAATAAGTAAACCAACTCATGATCCACATAGGAAAGAAATAGAATTATGGTATGGTCTTCATTTTAAATAATATAGTATTATATGATAATGAGCAAATATGACTGCTATAAATAATCTAGATATGGAGTAAATAGTATACAAAATTTAATTTATCTATACAAATGTAAATGTATTGTCTTATTTTTGGCATAAACTAATTTGATGGATTTTGAGTTTAACTTAATAAATTTAACTAATTATAATCTAGCTTGACAAATTAACTTAACTATTGAAATTATCAACCACACAATTAATGTGCAAGATTTACAGATTTAATGGGTTGATGATATACCTCAATTACATATACATAATTTGATGGAATATATTTATGACATAAAAATATATAGAACGTTTATATATAGAAAACGTTTAATGGACTAACTATATACAACTAAACATGTGCACGACTTATATGAATTTATTTTTGACATACATACACAAAACACAAAAGTATAATTAATGTCAACACAGGAATTGGGCCATAATTAAGGAGGGGAAGAGTTTAAAATTGCAATTAATTAAATATTGAATTTGACTGGCTTAATACATGCATAAATATATTTGTATAATATAAATAAGGAAGATAAGTATAAGTGGCACAAATGGAGCAAAAATAACTTGTCCACCTTATTATCCACATAAGAAATAGATAGACACATAAAGTGTGCATCATTTTAAATATATATATATATATATATATATATATACATATATATATATATATATGATTTTATGAAAAGATTCAAGAATAAAAATATTTTAAAATTTAGGACAAATTACATCTACCTCCCCCGAGGTTTAGCAAAATTACAATTTAACCCACGATTTTTTGTAAATTACAATAAACCCCCTGTGGTATGAAATAATTACAAGTGATGGACAGAAAGTGTATAAAGTCCGTTTTGCCCTTTATTTTTTGCTGATATTAAATAGGGCAAATTACATCTACCTCCCCTGCGGTTTGGTGAAATTATAATTTAACCCACATTTTTTTTTATGTATATTACAATAACCCCCTGTGATATGTAATAATTACAAATGATAAACGAAATATGTATAAAACCTACTCTAGCCCACAATTGACCTCACCAACGTGTTTCCCATGTCGAAAAGTTTAAGACCCGCTTCAAGTTCACCGAAAATCTTGTCGGAAAACAGAGCAATTTTTTCAATATTATTACTTTTAGCCCTACAAAGATGTAATACATAACATACAACCCCAAATATTTTATATATATTACAAAAAAACCCCTCAAAGGTACTATCGGAACTTTACATACAAAAACTAACGGAACCCTAACGGTCATAAACGGTTGGGGTAAATTGTTAGACGAAATATACCACAGGGGGCTTATTGTAATTTACAAAAAATCGTGGGTTAAATTATAATTTAGCCAAACTTCAGGGGAGATAGATGTAATTCGCCCTAAAATTTATGCTTAACCACAAATTAAAAGGTCAGTACATATAGAGAAAGATAATGCAATATACAAGATTAATTTTATGAAAGATTTCGCAATGCCAATCGGATTCTGTCTACAAAAATAAATAAATAAATAAAAACACACACAATGATTTAGTCAAAAAAAATCATAATACATTGAGCTTGCTACATTTTGAATATATTAAAAGCCGAAATCATACATTTGGAGTGGTTTATATTTCACAGTCCAAATATAAATATTATTGAGAGAACTCAAAAGTTTGCTTGAATATTAGAATTTGACAAGGCTACACATTCTCAGATATTTGACTATTTCAACCCCACACTTGAAATAAAAGATAGATATAATGAAAACCAATGATCAATTTTTGTAACCAAAGACTATATAAATCCAAAATTTTCATATATTATCACAAAACTAATTTGGATCTTATGTTGTTATTTCACAAAATTTTATACTAATCTAGATTGCCAAAAGTCGGATCTCTGTTTTTCATATATTGTCACAAAACTTTAAAAGTTGGTTAAATAATTGAATGAAATTTTAAAGCTGTTGAAGAAAATCACCATGAGAGTCACCGGAGATTTACAGGCAATTGAATTTCATGGCCAAGCTCTGTTTTGTGATAGTAGAGTCGGTCTTGTTGAAGGGGCAAAATGGAAAAAAGTTGGTTTTCTAGGGTTTTCAAAAATTACAACAATAAACAATTTTTGTATTTTTGGACCATCAAATAGGTGTTTGATAATCAAGGTAAACAACAATTAACTTCATTCTAATCTATCAGTAAACCAAGTGATAAGTCAAGGGCCCATAAACAAAAGTTAAAAGTGTCCAAGCAAAGTAAACGGGGCTAAAAGTGAACATAAACAATGTAATACATTTTTAAGAAAATAAATCACTTGCCAAGAGATGAAAGTATGGAGATGGTACAAAATTCATATTATCTATATGTATTGTAAATGTATTTTTATCTTATTTTTAGTATAAAATAATTTCATAGACTTGTATTTAATTTAATAAATTAAATTAATTATAATCTAGTTTGACAAATCAAGTTTACCAATAATGAACCACTAAAATTATCAACTATTTGCAAGAGTTACATATTTAATAGGGCATCTAATACGACTCAATTACATGTACATAATTTGAATGAATATATTTATGGCTTCTAATTAATTTGATTGAACACACACATACACACTCACATGCACATACATACAAAACGTTACACAAGTAGAAACATGTTTATGATAGATAATTATGTACACAATTTATATGAATTTTTTTGTTGTATATACATATATTATTATTATTATTATTATTATTATTATTATTATTATTATTATATAAATTTTACACATGCACGTGGTTGAGAAATCGGGCCAAATTCATATGTAATGACTAACCTAGACCACGAAGTAGAGTAGTCAATCAACAAGTTGCTACTAATGATCTATTGCAAGAACCTTCGCCCATTGTAAATTCTATGCTCGATAATGAACCCATGGGTCTTTTGGTAGATGGTGTTGGCCATGCAGAAGAGGTAAATCTCGACAATAATGCATTTAACACTAAAAATGTCGAAATGGATGAAATTGCCAAAGTGATAAGGAGGATGAATTTGACGATGAACTTAAAGATGATGACGAATGAGAAGATGTGATCAAATATGACAATGATGATGAAGATGACGAATAGAATTGACATTTAATTATATGTATTATTCTTAATAGTTGATGTAACATATTCAGAACATAATAGATATGTTATTATGTATTATTATGAATTATTATTATGTATTTATTCATAGTTGATGTTTTATGAATTGTTGTGCATTGTCATAATTTTATTAATCTTCTATATTCTTTGTTGAGAAATCTCAAATCGATGGCCGGAAGATCGAGAAAGGGAAAAAAAAAACTTATGGACACAGGATCATATGCCTTCACCGTCCAATCTAAACATCAATTTGGGCAACTCTCGATCTCATTCTCCATCCCCTGCTTACGGGTCCACCCCGCCGACATGGGTACATGAAGCGCCTTCCACCGACATGTCTCAAACAAAAAAATACTGATGAACATCCTATTTTAATCGTGACATGGGGGAAGGAGTAAGTAAATTGATTT
The DNA here is from genome assembly GCA_026212405.1 of Petrea volubilis. Lineage (NCBI taxonomy): Eukaryota > Viridiplantae > Streptophyta > Magnoliopsida > Lamiales > Verbenaceae > Petrea > Petrea volubilis. The sequence goes on along the minus strand of CM047875.1, from coordinate 2,294,096 downwards.
ATATAATTTTTTATTCTTTCTTTCTCAATAAATAGATATCTATTCTTTAAAATTTATGTGTATTGTTATATAGTCTTCCTTTCTTTCACTTGTACAACAAGTTTGATGAAGAGAAAAAAATGCGTTGACGAGATTGACCGCCTCATCGAAAATGGCTTTACAAATCCATGGCCTTCCTGGAAGAAGATCCCAAAAGCGACCACGCAGATTTGGTTTGCTGAATTTCGAGCATGCGTATTTGTTTAGTTTGATTGAGAATTGATTACTAATTTGCATATAAATACAACTTGTTCATATAGACATAGATCCACATCCTTTAGTTATTATTTTAAGGGCGAATTACACTTAATACCCCTAAGGTTTACTCTATTTATAAAGAATAACCCGGCATTTGGAAAATTAGAATTAACCTCCTGAGTTGAGGCAGTTCTATGTTATATCGAAGAAATGTCAATTTTACCCCTAAGTAATTCAAGTAAAAAAGAAAAAATAACTAAAATAGAAAACCCAAAAATAACCTTTTATCATTTTTTCGTTTCCTTTTTTCCTCCCTTATCAGTAGGGGTGGGGGTTTCAGGTCGGGTATCTGGTACCCAACCCGACCCGATCGAGACTCAAAACTTCGAGGTGGGTACCCCACCCCAAAATATTATTTTGGGACGGGATTCGGGTAAGGGATTTATACCCGAAATCCCGATCAGGATACCCGAATATATTTTAAAAAAAACCAAAATTTTAAAACTTAAGTTAGAATTAGTCTGTTGTTGTGCTGCTCATTCTCTCACTCTATCTCACGGCTCTCTGTTTAGCTCACTCTCAGTATAAGCTAAAATGATTTAAGTTATTAGATTGTAATTAGTATATGAGCGTGATACAATTTTTGGGTCTAATTATTTGATTGTGTCTGCTACAGTGCTGCTCACTCCATCTCGCGTCTCTTTCTCTGCTGCAGGGCCTAATCTCTCTCTCTCTTTCTCCAGGTGATGTGTGATGCTTTGTTTACACTCCAGCTGGTGAGCCGATCCCCACGAACAAGAGGCACAATGCAACTAAGATTTTCAGCCATCCTGATGTTGGTGAGCCGCACTGAGCAACATCCAATACCCAATAAGAAATTTTTCTTTTTTTTTTTTAATTGAAATTTGGGTACCCGAAAAATTTGGTACGGGATCGGGTAGCCAAAATTACTACCTGAAATTTCAGGTGTCTAGCCCGAACTACCCGAATCTCGAATCCCATCTCGATGCCCACTCCTACTTATCAGGAATTTAGGTCTCTCTCCTCTGGTCGGTTGGTATGGCAGGGGTGGTGAATGACGGTGGAGGATGGTGGTGGGAAGGTGGTGAAGGGGTAATTTCTCTCCCGATCTCTCTCTCCCCCTTCTCCTTTTTCAATCTCTTGATTTCTCTCTCCCTTTGGATCTCTCTACTTTGTGTGACGGAGGACTGTAGTAGGGCGATGACGGAGGACGGCGGATAGTGGAGGGGTAATTTCTCTCCCTCTTATCTCTCCTGATCTCTATCTCTCTCTCCCCCCTCTCTTCTCAATCTCTTGACTTCTCTCTCCCTTTGGATCTCTCTACGCGGCAGCGGTGGAGGATGGTGGTGGGGCAGCGGAGATGTGTGTGTGTGTGTATGAGAGAGAGAGAGAGAGAGAGAGAGAGAGAGAGACGTGGCCTGGGAAGGAAAAAAAGAAAAACAAAGAAAAGGAAAAAGGAAGAAAAAGGAAAAAAAAAGGATTCATTTAATTATGTATAATATGTATTATAATTTTTTCATCGAATATTAGAATATTAATAAATTTTTGTATTTATAAAAATAAAAGTTTATAATATTATATAATATTTTTATGTATTTTGTATTTATTAAATATAATTTACATATCACAATTATATATTTTAAAGTATATGTTTATAAATATTTGTATATATTATAAAAAATATTTAATTTTTTAAACAATATTTGAATATATATAATATTTTTAAATTTAAATATGTATAATATAACAAAAAATTCCCTAGAGAGGCAATATAGTCATTTCGTTATGGTCAAACACCTATACCTTCTTTTAGAAGGATAATTTTAGAAGTTCAAATTTTTTTGACTAATGGTAGATATAATTTGTCGGATGGAATAAAATATTATAGGGTAATTATAATTTTTCAAAAGTCAGGGTATTTTTTGTAAATAGAATAAACTTTAGGGATAGTAAGTGTAATTCACTCTTAAAATAATAACTAGAGGATATGAATCTATGTATATATATATATATACAAGTTTGATTGATTTATTAAATTGAAATAATTAGAATTATTCTATACACCTTTTTTAGAAATTATACTTAAAAAATAACTATGTTTTATTTTTAATTAGATTAGATGGAACCAATTAAGAAAATTAAAAGCACATATATAGCTTAAGCGCTTTTGCTTTCAAAACCACAATAAAGAAGAAATCGAGAAGAATATATGCGAAAGGTGTCTCGTACTTATAAAAATCATACGCAATTTCACCGTAGATATCACTTATCACTGGCCTCTCAGTCTCTCTCCCCTTCCCCCCCGGTCATAAGCACTTATCTGTCTCTCACACACACTTATATCTCTCTCTCACACACAAACACTCGAAGTGACTCTACATCTTCCTCATGTTACTGTTATACTGCATCAGCAACACTACCACTCCCAACCACCGCCACTAACTGCCGGACACTACCCATGGAGTCGATACCAAACCTCCGTCGCCGCCTCTCCTCAGCCACCTCCTCCGCAGCGGCTCTCCTCGTCCTCCTCTTCGCTCCCACCTGAATCAAAATTTCCACCCCTTCCTCCTCCCCCTAAAAAAAAAAAATGGACCCATCTCCTCCTCCACCTTCAATTCTCACTCTCCTCACCGACGATCTCCTCCTTAAAATCCGCTCCCTCCTCTCTAACGCCTCCGACCGCAAATCCTTCCGCGCCGCCTGCCGGACCTTCCACCGGGTCGACTCGCTCCGCCGCACCCACCTCAGGGTCCTCCGCCCCGAGTTCCTCCCCTCTCTCCTCTGCAAGCTACCTCACATCTCCTCGCTCGACCTTTCGGTCTGCCCCCGTATCGACGACGCCGCCGTGCTCCGCCTCCTCTCCGCCGCCCCCGCCCCGATCTGGGCCAGCCGGATAAGGCGCCTGGATCTGAGCCGTTGCTCGGGGCTGAAATCCCAGGGGCTCGAAGGGCTGGTGAGGAACTGCGTGAATTTAGAGAGCGTCGACGTTTCATACTGTTGTGGGCTGGGCGATCTGGAGGCGGCGGCGCTGTCGCGCGCTGCGGGGCTGAGGGAGCTCTGTCTGGACAAGTGTTTGAATGTCAGTGATGTGGGATTGGCGAAAATTGCGGTGGGCTGTCCCGGTCTCGAAAGGCTCTGCCTCAAGTGGTGTTTTGATATAACCGATATTGGGATTGAGCTTCTCTCCAAGAAATGTCCTCGATTGAAGCACCTTGATATCTCATACTTAAAGGTATAAATTTCTTTAAGTATAAATCTCTCTATCTCACACACACTAGTTCAAGAATGTGTTTGGTTGGTTTTGTGTCAATCTTGGATTAATATTTTTGGAGATGATTGATTTATGGGTGTTTATGTAAGGTTACTAGTGAGTCGCTACGTTGGATTAGTAGAATGGAGAAGCTGGAGATATTGCAAATGGTGGGGTGTGGATTTGTGGATGATATGGGGTTGCTTTATATCGGAAAAGGTTGTCCTTCACTTAAGGTTAGTTTGTAAAACTGTAAATAAGTAAATTGGAGTAATAACCTTTTTTCTGTTATTATTTTTGAAAAGGTGCCTTTTGCTTGTGGGTTCTTAGTTTTTTACCACCTTTGCTTTATATGTATTCATTTATTTATAGCTTAAGAGTTCAACTTTATTTAATATCTGGCTTTTATTCGTTGTAACTTCTTAGTAGATTTAATTTCATAGTTTAGTACGAATGATAGGTTAATTATGGAAACCCCCTACCCCCTGAAATTAGGCCCTTTATCATAAAACCTCATGTGTATGAAGAATTGCAAATTAACCTTATGTTCGGTACCGTTTTGTGTCACAGATACCCTTTGGCTGTAGGTGGGATTTGTAATGCAAATGCAAGCATTAGAGAGTATTTGTCATTTTTTTTAGCTCAAGGTTTTTTGTGAAAACGGACTAAACTTCAGTTAGTTTTTCGTTTAAACCTACAAGTAATTTCAAAGTGGTTCATTTTATTTACCTTGAATCTGAAATAGCTAAATTACTACCTCATTTCCTTTTCCGTGTTTTCAAAACATCTCGTTTAAGTTTGCTTCCTTAGAAAATCTCGGAGGGAGTTATGAATTGACCATTTCCCCTTTGACTTAATTCTCGTAATAATAATTTCAGAAAAAGGTTAATTGCACGTACCTCACTACCTCTCATTTATAATTATAGAATACCTTCCTTTATGTTAAGAGATAAATTAGATTCTGAACTCTTTTTAGAATTTCAATCCTATCATACTAGAAAGAGTACTTAAATAAGTTAATTATTTTCTTTGATAAATGTTAAAATTATTGTTAATCTCATACATATGGAAGGGCTAAATAAACCGCCATCGCCGAATTTTGGCCTCAAATGACTAACTTTTGCCATACAACACTTCAAATTTGGAAGTGTTTCGTTACATATTCCTTCCTTTATGCATCCACTCATCTCAACTTTATTTCAATTTCAAATATCAGACAGGGATTTAAGTTAGCAACATATAGGAAATTTCTGTCAACGAAAAAGAAGTTCACTAGAACGTTTTCCGGTGTCATTATTTCTATACCAAACCACAATGGCAGATCAAGTCTGGTAAATGTGTAAATTTAATCGGGAACTTTTGTAATTTTGAAAGAACTAGGGGAGGAGTAGCTATGTTCTACATATGTTATAAGTCTTGATTTTCGGAAATCTTTGTTAGTTAATTCAAAATTTTCTATGACTCTTATCACGCTTCCAACAAAATAAGCCAATTGTTCTGTCCCACTTGCATGTACGTCTGTTTTTTTCACCTTACTTTCCAACCCTATCAGATTCCAACTACAGTAAACCGCTACCGACACAACTCTCACACGGTGGCGATGACTACGCTTTGAAGAAAGCCTCCAAAGGCTGTTGATCAAAGGGTGAAGTTATTAATTTGAACCTTTTGACACTTTGATCAATCATTCTTGAATTCATCAATTACTTCAAGAGAATCAATCGTCAGTGTCACTCTCTAGTATGTGTCTATAAAACCTAATCAAAGGGTGAAATAATTAATTTGAACCTTTTAGTTATGAGTTTGATGCAAATCCGGTCCTTCAATTTCCTATCTTCAAATTGAGGCCTGTGACTAGGAGATTTAGTGGTTTTCTAATACACTCAATGTCCACGTATCTAGTCTTAATGTCTAGCCAAGGTCATCTCAGGTTCGGAAACTCATTTCTCAGAAATCAATCATCATATAAACCATAGGAGATGAAATCAGTAATTTAAGATGTGCTATCCTTCATTTGTTGTCATAAACCTCCAAACATAAATAGCCTATGCCCAAGGTTACCATGAAAGCACAAGTTTAAGGACTAATTCTACGCACTATCTTAAGAATGAGAATTTTTGTATTACTAATATCCCAATGTGGCTTCCTAATGGAACTCTTCATGTATCGACATTCGGCCATTTTGTTCTCCAACGGGCACCCACTTTTATGCATTAGTATAACAATACACATGAAACAGGATACCTTCCAACTCTTGGAGCATATATCACAAGTGCAAGTCTAACCTAACTTTTCGATGTCCTATCTTGTGAGCTCTTTGTCTTGGAATAATTCTATAGATCAAAACCATGGAGATATGTTTCACAATTGCCATCATATGTGTGACCTTGTCCCATAGTCAAGTATGATCTAAAGGCTTCAAGATGCATTATTAACTTGAATAAGAACATGATTTATGAAGATGGACATATATATATATATATGTGTGTGTGTGTGTGTGTGTATATAAAAGGTGCATTGATTGAATAGGAAAGTTTATGCCAGAGTATATAACAAGCCAATCCTATTAGCTTGGGACACTACTCTAACACTATTTGCTTATACTTTAGGAGATAAATCACTATAATTTTTATCCCCATGTAATTTGGAGCACTAGTCTGGCCGTACTCTTATTGGACTTAGTAGTAATTAATTATGTTTTTAATGTGTCAAATAGTGATTATATTGTTTTAGCATTTGCCCCATAATTTTGTTATTGGAATAATAAATAGTGAAACTGCAAATTTGTAATTCTTGTATGGCTCCCAGGTACTGGATATATCTAGATGCGACGAATTGAGCTCAACTGCAGTGGCTTCAGTTATCAAAGAACATAATTGTTTATTGCAGCTTCATGCTAGTTATTGTTTTTCTGTAAGTAAATATCTTTTAGTTCTTCAGCACTTCTCTTCTCTCAACAAACACTTAGATATAACAACGGGTTGTTTCGGATTATCAGGAGCTTCACACGACCTTTGTTGACCAGTTTAAGGACCTAAAGAATCTGAAAGTGCTAAGAATTGATGGGGCGCAAGTTTCTGATTCTACACTCAAAACAATTAGCAAAAATTGCAGATCTTTGACAGAAATTGGGCTAGGAAAATGTAGAGTGACGGATAAGGGCATTATGCAGCTTGTGTCTGGCTGTGTTAGTTTGATGGTTCTAAATCTGACGTGTTGCAGTGACCTCACTGATTCAGCATTTTTAGCCATAGCGGGCTCTTGTCGGGATCTCTTATGCCTTAAGTTAGAGTGCTGCAACTTGCTAACTGAGAGGAGTCTAGATTATCTGGGGTCGCGCTGCTCCTCGCTTAAGGAGATCGATCTTACGGATTGTTCTGGAGTTAATGACATAGGTACTGAATCCGTAACTCTCTAGAAAGTTTCTTGCCCTAAGTTAATGAGTTTCGTGGTTCTCCATTTAAGAAAATTAAATTGCCTCTTATTGTTCAACTTTTCTGAATTAGCATTAGAAGCTGTTCTTGAGGTGCATGATCTGGTTGATGTGACACTGAGGGAAAAATGAAAATTTGTGACAATATATGAAGTGATGAAGTGGCAACATTTTTACTTTGTCACAGTTACGATGTCTAGAAATTTATGGGTGTAAAGAATTGTGTTTAAGTTGTCATTATTTATAATTAGTAACGCATGTATAGTGACAAACTAATGGTAACGAAAATCTTGTGATAAATTGTGGTGACTATTTTTATTGTCACTAGTTTGTCATTATTGCCACTAGTAAGGCATTAATATGGCAAAATAAAAAATATTGTGATTAATTACATGTCTTCTTTCACCAGTGCCAGCTTATTTTTTTTTATCTTTTCTTTAGTGTTGCTAGAAACTCTATTTAAGTATCTGAAGATCTGGCACTTTTAAATTCTTTACCTTGTCTCCATTAATTATCTATAAATCTTTTACAGGACTGAAATATCTATCCAAGTGTTCGGAGCCTCGAATCGTTGAAACTCGGACTATGCACTAATATTTCTGACAAGGGACTCTCCTACATTGCTTCAAATTGCTTCAATATTCGGGAATTCGATTTATACAGGTAGCAAAAATATTCAAAATTAATTAATCACAACCCACCCGGAAATGCTTGTGGTGTAATTAATCTATGGGGTAACTTTGGCGTGCATGCAGGTGCACGCAAATAGGCTGATGATGGCATAGCAGCTCTATCATGTGGCTGCAAAAAATTGCAGAAGCTAATATTATCGTACTGTAGTTTGCTCACCGACAAAGGGATCGGAGTCCCTGAGCTACCTAGAGGACCTTGCTGACCTGGAATTGCGAGGTATTCCAAATATTACCGGTACTGGCTTGAGAAAACTTGTTGCTGGGTGCAGGAGACTAGCCCAATTGGATGTCAAGAACTCTGAGAACATTGATGACTCGGGATTTTGGGCTCTGGCTTACTATTCCCGGAATTTGCAACAGGTACTTATCCTCCTCAATTTTTGGTTTGGTACTTGTTGTGTTGGAATATGGAAATTATATGAAAAATATATAGTTTGGTAGTATTCAAAATCTGTGATCTTGTTTGATGGATGGAGCATTACAGGAGAAATCTAAATTAGTGGCAATATAAGGGACAATGCAAACGTTGTTACTAATCACGTGCATTGGGTTGTATGCATTAGCTGACAAAGGTTAACTTTGTTAAAAGAATAATCTTTACAAGGTTAATAGCATTAGGGATTGTGTTTATGTCGTCACAATTTGCAATTAGTGGCATATTTTAATGGCTTCAAAAATTGCCACCAAGAAAAATCTTGTAATAATCTTAGCGACAAATTCCTTTTGCTATATTATTTTATCACTATGCATGTGTTACTAATTGGTAATGCTACCAAGTGAAGACAGTTATTCATAACGCTATTAAGCCATTATAGTGGCGCATAAAAAATTATTAACTGTCATTTGATATGTATAACTAGTGACAACTTTTACGTTGTCCCTTGATTTTCGGTCATCAATGTCATTTGATTTTGTAACAAAGAATGTCTCCTTATTTTGCATAAGCAATGCAAAACTTACTCGTAGTCTCTGCTGATGAAATCATCTATAGAAAGCCATGTGAACAGAAAAGGGAATAATGAGGAATCCAGCTCTATAGATATGCTTCGACTCGGAAGTTTTGTAACCACTATCCCTTGCAATCTTATTCATCTAATATGAAAGGTCATCTTAATGGTCTTAAGAGCAAACTTGTAATGCTGCATATTAGTTTGAATTTGGAAGGATAAAGAATAAGACCTTGATCTTTATCCAAATTAATGTGGCCACTTTGGTCGACTGAGGTCTCGAGCCGTTTGGGCTAATCTACAACTTGACAGTTTTACTCTACCCCAAGATGTCATATATATAGTTCAACTGCACAAATATGTTTTACTGTAATTAACTGTAACAAATAAGAACTTGAATTTGTGGCGGCAGATCAATTTCAGCGGCACTGCAATATCAGGACGTGGGTTTATGCATGGTGATGGGGAACTTAATGCGTCTCCAGGATGCAAAGTTGGTTAATCTTACAAACGTGTCCGTGGATGGTTTTGAGCTGGCGCTCAGGGCTTCATGTGCGCGCCTGAAGAAGCTCAAGTTGCTCACTTCTCTCGGACAGCTGCTTTCTGCTGAAATTATTGACACATTAGAAGGAAGGGGTTGCAAGATTAGGTGGGATTAGTTGTGTTCTAATCCATGGTATTATGGATTGAGTCATTTCAATACACGGGAAAATCACGAATCACATATGGAATTTTAGATGGATTATTCATGGTATTATAATGTAATATCAAGAATCAAAAGAGGCCTATGTATTATTTACGCATGAATTTGAAAGTTGATTTGAGTTGAGAAAAAAACACAAATTCATGATGTCATTTTGATTATATATATATATATATATATATCTCGACGTATTGATTAGGCAAAAAAAAAAAAAAAAAAAAAATGAGGGCAACTTTGCAATGTCTTAAACCTTCAGATTTAGTTTGAGTCTTTAAGATAAAATTTTAGATCGTGTGCAAGTGCCATTATATGTACGATTCCTCTTCTATTGAGGCACTGTAAATAATTGTTGCTACATTTATGTGGAGATCTGCAGAAGGAGAAGCCGATAAACAGATTTATTTGACTCGGCGGTGTTGGATTTTTATCAAATTGTTCTGGCATTATAACTTTACCTTTTTTTTTTGGGCTCTTGTCTTCAAGTCTCATATTGAATTAGCTAGGGTCATTTTTCAATCTACCAACACAGCAGTTAGGACCCTTTTAGTTTCGGGTTACGACTTTTGTTACACTCACCAATGCAGTGAGATAAAGTAAATCTATAATTTTTAGTATATATTATAGCCTTATCTCGAGTTATATTTTTTGTTACACTCGCAAGTATAGTGAAATAAAGAAAATCTGTAATTTTTATTACATATTAAAATCTTATCTCATTCATTATCTCGTCGGTCTACAACACATAGTGTATATTAATCAATGTAACATAAGATAAAACGCAGATGCATCATAGAAGATCCATATTATCTAAGCCGTTGTTCCTCTGCCTTTTGGGTTACCCTTACCAAATAGTAAAAGGAATTTTGTATCGTTTCTCCACCAAGATATATTTTCTTAAATGAACTATCATGCCCTTAGAAAACAAAAATTCAGTTACCACAACTAGGGCTGTAAACGGAAAACCGAAAATTCGATTACCGTCCGCATCCGTATCCGTTTACGAGGTATATTATCAGCATCCGTTTAAAGTGGATATATCCGTATCCGATTATAGGTATCCGAGTAATAAACGGATACGGATATGGTAATTAGATATCCGCTCCGTTTAATATCCGCTCCGATTGTATATCCGTTGGATATATCCGTTTACTTATATCCGTTATCCGTATTCGATAAATTATATTAAATTATTATTATTATTATTATTATTATTATTATAACCTTATCTCTTCTTATCCTTTATATGATTTAATTAGATTATTTATTAATTTATATACATTATAAGAATAAATAGAAAAATAGGAATGAATAATATTAATTATATTAATTGCATTAATGATAAAATATACTAATATCTTCTTACTTTTGATGTGCTTTAATAGATTATTCATATTTGTATATTTGCTATGTTTATAAATTTTATTTTATACTTTAAGAATAAATTAAATGAGTAATACATATTATATTAATTATAATAAACAATAATGATAAAATATACCTTAAATAATATAAATAAAACACTCTAATTGTCTCAAATATTCATAATTCAACAATGAAATAAAAGAATAATATGTCAACTTTACTTATGTCAATGAGTATATGCTATATTGCTATTTGCTATGCATATAAATTTTATTTTATACTATTAATTATTATATAAGTAAAAATATGATAATAATAATAATATCTTTCTTTAATAATTAGCATCAAGTGAAAAAAAAATATACATATATTTCGCTACACTCAAGATTCGAGCTTGAGACCTCTAATTTGAACAACATAAATATGTAATAATTATTAAATTATCAACCGATGTGACGTCATAAATATGTAATAATTATTAAATTAATTTTTTATATAAAAAATCATAAATATATAAAAAAAATCTAATAATAATAATAAAATCAAACAAGAAATTTATCTTACTATTTAATATAAATCCAACTCCATTAAAATTGTTAATATTCAAACATTCAAATATATTTACAATGAATACATAATATATATATATATATATATATTCAAATACGTGAATAATACAATTCTATTATATCAAATAAATTATAATAAATCAAAACTATTGCATATAATAAAAAAACTCTATATAATAAATTATAACAAAATAAATTATAATAATTCTATATAATAAAAATAAAAATTAAAAATTAAAAAAAAAATAACAGCTTGATTTCTTCTCTCTCTCTTTTCTTCTCTCTCTCTCTCTCTCTCTCTTTCCAGATTTATCCTCTCTGTCTCTCACTCTCGCTCTTTTCAAAAATTCTCCTTTTCTCTCTCTCTCTCTCTCTCTTCTTTTCTTCTCTCTCTCTCTCTCTTTGTTCTCCTCATTCTCTCTTTTTTCTTCTCTCTCTTTTTCCAGATCCCTCTCTCTCTCTCTCTTTGTTCTCCTCATTCTCCTCTCTCTCTCTCTCTCTCTCTCTTTCTTTCTTTTTTCTTCTCTCTTTCTTCTTCCCCTCGAGACAGAAGAAATCAGCGATGGCCGAGAAGGCTCCAGCGGCGGAGAAGAAGCCAAAGGCCGGGAAGAAGCTTCCGAAGGACGGCGCCGCCGCCGCTGGTGACAAGAAGAAGAAGAAGGCGAAGAAGAGTGTGGAGACTTACAAGATCTACATCTTCAAGGTGTTGAAGCAGGTGCACCCCGACATTGGGATCTCCAGCAAGGCTATGGGAATCATGAATAGCTTCATCAACGACATTTTCGAGAAGCTTGCTCAGGAATCTTCTAGATTGGCTAGGTACAACAAGAAGCCCACGATTACGTCGCGGGAGATTCAGACGGCTGTGAGATTGGTGCTACCAGGTGAGCTTGCAAAGCACGCTGTTTCGGAGGGGACTAAAGTTGTGACCAAGTTTACTAGTTCTGGGATTTGCTTTGATTTGTGGCGATCTGGATGTGGGTGATTTTGTGGGTTAGGTGTAAAGATGGTTATTCTTGCTGAAATTTTGTGAGCTTGTTCTAATGGATTCGTGGGCTTATGTGAAAAAGTACTCGAAATGGGCGAAATTAATTGTCTCCGCCACAACTCCCGCGGCTCTGCCTCCGCTTCGCCGTAGCCCGAACAGAGCGAAATTAATGCATTTTTTTTGAAAGAAAAAGGGGTCTTTTTCTTGAGAAGAAGTAAGGTAGTTAATGAAGCTTGAATTAGGGATTATGTGATTCTTTGCAGGGTTGCTAACGCAACTTGATAGCAGAATGGATAAATTAACATGAATTTATTATTATAACTTTTTGATTGAAAATGAGTTCATTATTTATTTGTAGAGAATCTGGAATGAATGAATGTATAAACAGATTCGGATATTCGGATAAACGAATTCGGATATCCAATCAAATATTCGGATAAACGGATTCGGATATCTAAACAAATATTCGGATAATTGTTAGCGGATTCGGATATTCGGATATCCAAAAATTCATAATTATATTATATTTTAAAAAATACTAAACGGATACGGATATATCCGAATTCGTAAAATATCCGTCGGATGCGGATTCGGATATAGGTTGCCAATATCCGACGGATTCGGATACGGATACGGATACGGTAAAACTTAATCGGATACGGATTCGGATACAGCATATCCGCTCCGTTTAGTATCCGTTTACAGCCCTAACCACAACCATAATTCCAATTAAGGCTGTAAACAGAAAATTCGATTATCAATTTATTTTTATTTATAGAGTATATTATCCTTATTCGGTTAAAACGGATATTATTCATATCCGATTATAGGTATTCATGTAATAAACACTCACGTATATAGTAACTAGATATATGTTTTGTTTAATATTCACTTGGAATATGTATATGTTGAATATATTTGTTTAATTATGCCTGTTATCCACATTCGATAAATTATATTAAAAAATTATTATTATTAATATGTATTTATATATTTATATATACTATTATATATTTCACAGTGATCCATATCTACTGCAATTATACTATTTTGACCAAATGAAACATTTATAAAATTTTGATTTTTTTAATTAAATAGAAAAATCTGATTGGTTAGTTTTTAAAAATATAAAAAGAAAAATAGAGCATCACTCTCCCACTAATCCACTTCTTTCTCCACTAACACACGTAACTTTTCATTACCCCTACTTTTCTACAATATCTCTAAGTCCCACTATTGTCAACTTTTTTGAACTATTAATTACATGAATAAAGTATATGCTATTAAGGTTGTCAGAACCCACGACACTGACTCTCTTAGGGCTCTCCAATAGACCTGTCAATGGGTAGGATTTTATTCTATTTTAATTTTAATTCTAAAAATATTCGATTAAATATATTTTATATTCTATTTTATTTAAATATTTATTTATTAGATATGTGTATTGGATCTACTCTATTTTTAGGATAAGGTATGGATCCTACCGAATCATATATTTTTTTTTATTTACCTTTTTTTGATATTGTATTTTTTTTTAGCTCTCACACATAATTAACACATACACATGCATTTACACACACTGCATACACACACAGTTTTCACGCACACACACACACACACACTGCACACACTGCGCACACACACACACACACACACTGCACACATTGCACACATTGCACACACACACACACACAGTACACACAATGTGCATGTGTGAGTCACACACACATACACACACTAACACTAGTGTGCGTGAAACGGTTCACACACACACATACACACATTAACACTACTGTGTGTGAAACACACACACATACATGCATAGTGTGTGTGAAACACATAGTTTCTCTCTCTCTCTCTCTCACACACACACACACACACACTGCACACAATGTGTGAAACTGTGTTTCACACACACCACACAAAACACACACGCACCCGCACACACACACACACACACACCACACAAAACACACACGCACTCGCACACACACACACACACATAGTTTCACACACACTGCACACAGTGTGTGAAACTGTGTGCGTGTGTGTTTTGTGTGTGTGTGTAATAGTGTGTGAAAATTCACACACACTGTGTGTGTGTTTTGTGTGTGCAATGTGTGTGTGTGTGTGTGTGCGTGTGTGTGAGAAATGCATGTGGTGCGTGAATACCTATTGGGTAATGGTATGTGTAGTGTGTGAATACCCATTGGGTATCATTACCCAATGGATAGGAATGGGTAAGGCCCTACCCTAACTCATTCATTTGTAGTATATGGGTAAGGGTAGGGTATAGGTAAATTTTAAAATTTTAGGGTATGAGTAGGGTGTGGGTAGAGAAAAAATAGGTACAGGTAGGGTAAAACCCTATCCATTGACAGGCCTACTCTCTGAGTGTCCTGGTGAGCTTATCGAGGGTAGGGTTCTATCGTTCGATAACTAGACTAGGTAGGTAGGGTGAGAGAGTAGAGGGAGAGGGGGTTTGTCGAGTCAAATTTGATGGCGACCAAGCTGATAACACTACTAGAGGAGGAACTCTCGCATCTCATAGTGCATTCCTATCTAGTGGAGATCGTGATGAACACAACAAATGTTAGTTTGTTAAGCTCTGTCTGGTCACACAAAGCGTACATGAAGGATAAATTCAAATTGATGTGGAAGTGAGTGTGGATGTTAACAGTTAAATTCTCATTATCGATTTGGGCCCAAACTTATACCTTGTAAAGTTGGATTACGAGGAAGACTGAGATAAGATCCTAGCGGGGAGGCCATGGTTATTTGAGGATCAAGTGGTGATCTTCGAAGAGAGGGAGCAACTGGAACCCATTGAGAATTTGAACGTGTCTACATAGCCCTTTTGGATCCGAGTAGCGAATATCCTGGAGTTGTGCGACAAGAGGGATATGGCAAAACAACTAAGGGAGGCGTATGGTGGACTTTCATCATCAGAAGTCCTGGACAATGGGATCTGGGTTCGTGTTCAGCTTGATCTCGCGAAACCTCTTTGTCGTGGGTAGTTCATTGAACTCCCCATGGTCGGATTGCATTGGATTTAGTTCCAGTACAAGTGGCTTTTGACTTTTTGCCATGCTTGTGGGAAAATGGGATACACCTTTGCCCATCCAAAGTGGGAGACGACAAAAATATTGAATCTTCAAGCTACCCATTTGGTAACTTTCTACGATAGGGGTCGGGGAGGGGATTCATGCCAGCAGAAGCTAAAGCGGCGGGTAAAGTTGAGCAAGGACACTTTACCTTAATAGAACCATTGAGAGGGCCCGACAACAACGGGATTAGAGCCCACCGAGTCCAGCCGAAAGATGAGACCTGACAGTCCCACCCTAAAGCCTCTCGCAAAAGGCAAGTAACGAGATTTATGGGATTGACAAGGTAATGGTTGATCCCATGCAATCTGACCCTGATTGCCCATCTAGTCAGCTAGTTGTCATAGCTGTTTCTACATCTAAATCTCGTGCTGCAAAGTGTGTTAGGCCATGCAACCTAGATAGGTATTGTAATTTAACGAACCAATAAGGAACCCATTAGATGGGCCAAATTCACAAGTCATCTGCTTCTTATGCTACAACAAAGGCCCCATTCCAAGATGAAAATCAAGAGCCAACACTACACAAAAGGAGCCTCAAAGGTGGATCAGAAGAACATCTATGAACAAAACATGGCTTTGTGAAATAAAAAATTTGGCCAAAGGCATGATCAGAATGCGAGAGGAGGATCCTGAGGATATTAGTTGGCCACAAGAAAATAGAACCAGGCTGGGGGCAGCCACAAGCGATACCTCCATGAATGTGGAGGTCGAGCACGTTGCTCGACCCCGTGAAGATTAAATGTCGCTTCTCACTTGGAATGAGTATGGGCTTGGGAACCAGCGTACTGTTCAATGTCCTTGGAATCTTATCTGAAGGAAAGATCCCAAGTTGGTTTTCATCTCTAAAACCCGACTTCATGCTACAGATATACATGATATTGGAAGTGCTATTGGGTTTGATCACTCGGTATTGTGTAGAATGTCAAACGTAGGAGAACAGCCGAGGGGGAGACGGCCAAGCAGTATTCTGGGGTGCTCCTTATGATGTTCAGATTCTTTCATAGTCTCTGAATCATATAGATATGAGGGTCTGTAATTTTTCACCCAACCCCGAATGGTTTTGTACGTGTATCTATAGGAGCCCCAAAACGCACATGTGCCATGAGATGTGACCGATGATTAAACAACTAAGACCTTCTCGGTTCCTTGGCTTCTACTAGGGGATTTCAATGAGCTGCTCTTATGTGGGGAGCTACATAACATGAATTTCAGATCGTGGAGTCAAATTAAAGCTTTCAGGCAAGTTTTGAATAAGTGCAGGTTATGCGATATTGGTTACTTTGGCTTGTGATTCACTTAGCGGTTGGGTATCTACTCAGATGCGACCCTGAGACACTTGCCAATGGTAATCTCCGACTACATGGTGATCTTGCTAGAAACAAAGCACCCGGGATTAAGGCGAAGAAACCTGTACAACTTTGAACAATTCTGGACAAAGAGGGTCGAGATCATGAATATTGTTACAGAGGCGTGGGGGTTCGATTCACCTCAAGCCGGCACTTCTTTTTTCAGACATTCAAAATAGGTTGGTTAAATGTGGTTAGAGGCTTGAAACATGGAATAAAGAGGTTTTAGGTTATGTCTTGAGGAAGATCAGAAAGACAAAACTAGAACTCGAGTGGTTATACCTGGAAGAACCCTCGAGAAACAAAGGTAACAAGATCTCGGAAGCCAATGAGCGGTTATGCTCGCTCATTGATGATGAAGATTTATTATGGCATCGACAGGTATGACTCAATTGGGTCAAATATAGGGATTTGAACGCAAAATGTTTTCACTAGATAGTTTCGGGAAAGCGGCGCCAAAATCATATCGTCACTTTACAAGATCTAGAATGATACCGAGCTAACAATCAGCCAAAGATGGAAAGGGTGGCTATGCGGCATTTCACAAGCCTATTCACTACGATTTCACCCGAGTACTCGGCTATTAAAGTTAGTGCAATTTGAAAAAAGCTGCAAGATCGTGAAAGAGAAGGATTAATTGAACAACTAAGGGAAGGGGAGGTATGAGAGGAGCTTTGAGAGATGCACCCCTCTAAAGTGGCAAGCCCGGATGTGATGCCAGTAGGCTTTTTTAAGAAATACTGGACTGTGATGGGCTCGGATATCATAACCGCCACCACTAGAAAAATTGAATTTAGCTACGGATTTTTTCTGTGGCTAATCCGTGGCTATTTAGCCACGAATATGAAAAAAAAATACGAAAAAATTAGCCACGGATTAGCCATGGCCTAATCCATGGCCAATTAATTTTTTTTGAATATAAATGTGTAATTTGTTTTCATAAGTATTGTATTATATATAACAAATAATAACCCTTATTTAATTTACTATTATTACTCAAAGAAATCTTTTAAATTGTTATATAGTTGAATGATACGTTTGTGTGTTGATTATCAATTCGAATGACCAATGATCATTTCAATTATTTGACGATATTATAATGCTCTACTGAGTTAAATCACAACTTAAGTTTCATAATTATTTGTTTAGACTTGATTATTTTATTATAATATCACAATTAGTTTTACTATATATATGTGCATATATATAATTCTAATCAATTCACTTCAACGTTTATGGTCACTTGTATATATATACAAGTTAATTATCTGATTTTAAAAGTTTATAATTGATCAATTTCCATTACTTATATTATATTTTTATCTATATTTCAATGGCGTGTAATGTTATTGATAATTTACAACATTTTAGTGTAAAATTAGCCACGGACTTATACGATCAGCCACAGCCTGGCCGTGGCTAGTTGTTCACCACGATCTAGCCGTGGCCATGGACTGTGGCCATTAGCCACAGCCTGACCGTGGCTAATCCGTGGCTATTAGCCACGATTTGGCCGTGGCCATTAGTCCCTTAGTAAAATTTGTTTTCTCTTACATTTGATATGGTTTGAATTTTTGACCCCTTGGTTGAAATTAGAGTATCAAACCACTACAATCATTTTAATTTGTTGTTTAAGAATTAGTTGTTACTGTACTTAACTAATATAAATTATGCGAAATTCTAAATATAAATTATCTAAATAATTTTTGTGATAATTTTTGTTTTTGCTATTAATTTATTAAATATTTGTTATAATTAACAAATTACTAGTTCAACCACTAAATACTTTACCATATAAAAAAATAGATTAGGAAAAAAATAAAGGACTGAACCATGACATATATCATGATATATATTGAATTTTCAAAATAGTTTAAAGGCTACAACCCTAATAAGATTTTCTATTTCAGATGATATTTTATTTTTTATTTTATAATACACATTTATACTAGACAACTCTGTGTTTAAAATTATTTTCTTAATTATACACTTGGTAAAATTTTTACAATTGATGTATATTCATGCAATGAAGAACAAAATGAAACACATATCTGGAATATAAGATTAAATGTGGCTACAACCCCTTCGTTGGTCCTGATACTACTTGTCAAACAAAATAAATGATTTCATTCAATTATGAAAGTTATCCTATAATATAAAGTTAGAAGTATATTTGATTGGACTTATGAACCAGAAGAATAAATCGAGTTTGATTTAACTAGTAAAAAATCATTTGATGTAACTTGTCAAAAATTAATCTAAATAACTAATTCAATAAAATAAATTCAAATATTTGATTTATGTATTTAAATTGATTTAGGATTATTATTCATTTTACTCAATAGAAAAATAAAATTAGTGATTGAAATTGTTGAAATAAATATTTTACCTAAATATTGGAATAAAAAATAACAATTGGTTAATAAATCAAAAATTAGTAAAACTAATAAATTATAAAAATAGATAAAATAATGAAATTTACTTAGATAATTTACATTTAAAATATAATATTTTTTTTCAATAATTACCTAAATATTATTATTATTATTATTTTTATTTTTCGGATTAGCCATGGCTAGGCATTTTCAACATTTAGTGGCCAAATTTGGCCACAAATAGTCCGTGGCTGGAAATCTATGGCCATTAGGCCGTGGCTAATCCGTAGCTAAATTTAGCCGCACCACTTTTAGCGACGAATTTTTTTCTCAAATCCGTGACTAAAAGTGTTTTTTCTAGTAGTGCGCATGCAATGAGTTTTTTTTTTTTTTTTTTGGGATGATGAGGTCGCTGACCAGGCTCTAGAGGCAATAAAACAAGATCACACTAGAGCTGATTACGAAAAACTAGGTGTGATTAGTATTAGGACTATAGACCGGTTAGTTTATGCAACGTAATTTACAAAATTGTTGCAAAATTACTGGCTAACCGACACCGACTAGTAATTGATGGTGTTATCTTAGAGAACCAAAGCGCATTCACTCCAAGGAGGCAAATTCATGATAATGTCATCTTAGCCCATAAAGCAGGCCTATTTCTTAACCGGGAGAAGATGAGGGCAAATTGGAGGAAATGGCAATAAAGCTTGATATGTCTAAGGCATATGATCGCATCGAGTGGCCTTTTCTATTCACTATAATGGAGGGGATGAATTTCCTGCCACGATATATCCAATGGTTGAAGAGGTGCATTACCATTCTCACATATCAAGTTAAGTTGAATGGAAGTATGTCTTCGGAGTTCACGCCCTCAAGGGGACTTCGTCAGGGGGACCCTCTCTCCTTGTACTTGTTCGTGCTATGTTCAGAGGGTCTATCGACCCTAATCAGAAGGGAACATGAAAAAGGGTGCTTGCGGGGACTTCGACTATGCTCGGGAATGCCTCGATTAACTCATCTCCTATTGCTGATGATTCGATGCTTTTTCTATGAGCCTTGAGAGGGAGACACAAAATCTTCTGGAGGTTCTCGAGGTTTATGAGGGGTATTTTGGGAAAAAATTAATCTCGAGTAGACATCTATCCTACTTAGCACAAACACTTCTTTGGCCTCTAGCGACTCAGTGTGCTGAACTCACCAGTGCACGGGTATGCCTAATGGCGAATTACCTTGAACTTCCTCTTACGTTTGGAAGGGCCAAGAGACAATGTTTTCAACACTTGTGTGATCGTATTTGGAAGCATACGCAAGGCTGGAAGAGTAAACTTCTTTCTAGTGGTGGAAAAGAGGTCTTGTTAAAGGCAGTGGCCCAAGTGGTTCCGTCGTGCACCATGAGTGTATTTAAGTTCCCGATGAGTTTCTTTGCTGAGGTGAATTCCATGTGCAGTGGTTTTTGGTGGGCCTGAGACAAAAGGGGCCTGGAGATTGGCGTGGGAGTCATGGCAGTGGTTATGTATACCTAGAGTGTGTTGGGGGGGCCGGGGGGGGGGGGGGTTCTCAGGTTTCAGGAATCTTACATCCTTTAATCTAGCTTTGGTAGCAAAGCAAGCGTGGAGAATCATACGAAACCACGATAGCCTATGATCCAAGGTACTGCTTGGTCGTTATTGTTAACATGAAGAGCTATCAGATTGTCGAGCCGGGTTTAGGCAAGTTCTTATGTGTGGAGAAGCATTCTACTGGGTAAGGAATAGCTATTCAAAGGGCTAGGATGGTGGATGGGGTCGGGATGTGGAGTCAAGTTGCTGTCTTGGAAGTGGGCGCCGGAGCAACTCGTCCTAGTGATGCCGTGTCCAAGGGACTGTGCCTTTGACATGAGGTTCAGGCATATTATTGACCTAGAGATATGTGGATGGGCCGTGGATAAAGTGATTCAGCTCTTCGGCCTTCAGGGATGGGACGTCATCAAGAATGTCGAGCCTAGAGCAGGGTAGCCGGACAACCTTACTGGACTTGCGAGGCTTTGGGCCGCTTCACAGTTCGTTCGGCATACCGCCTGTTTCATCACATCAGATTAATGGAAGAGATGCAGGAATGAAACGAAGGCCTATGATTTTCAAATCCATTTGGAGCTCATCTTTCCCATCTCAAATCAAAATCTGGACCAGAAGACTCGTCCAAGATAGACTCCCCAGAAGAAACAACCTGGCGCATAGCCAAATCATTGCAGAAAATACACGTGGCCTTTGCCGAATGGAGGTGGAGACGGCGGACTACTTATTATGCCAGTTCCCAGCATAGAGGCGGCGTTTGTTGATTGCCCCAATTTCAACCCGTCGTTACGACCGAGTAATGCGGAAGCGATGTTCTCCTTTGAGGCTAAGAAAGAGGATCGAGCGAACATGGAGACTTTGATGCTGCGATGCTGGAGATTTTGGTGGATTTGGAACAAGTTTTATGCTGAAAACACAGTCCCTAACTTCCATGAGGTCAATTACTGGGTCAGCTCTTTTAAACACGAATCCTACGAAGCAAAGTGGGATGATAAGCTGTCTACTCAAGGCTCCAAGACCAAAGACTTGTGGACGCCTCTGTGAGGGGATTCCTAAAGTTTAACTTTGATGGGACGACAAGGGAAGAAGGGCCATGGGATCGGTCTTGGAAATGGAAGGAGCTGCTATGTTGCTGGCTGTTTGCTGGGCGAGACTGAGCTCGGTCTGGAGTGAGTGGAGTTCAAAGGAGATTGCCTACAGCTCGTGGAGTATATCCGAAGGCCGGACTTATGTATCGCCCCGGTGCGAGACATGCTTGATGTATGACGAGCAGCGGCAACAGGTTTTGTTAATGCGGAGTTTCTGCACGTCAGAAGGAACGCGAACCGTGTGGTGCACGTATGGCAACCTTTGCTGCATGTAATTGAGTATTGGGGGGGGGGGGGGGGGGGAATGCTCCTGAGTAGGGATGGCAATGGGTCCGGGTTGGACCCGAACCCGCCCCTAATGGGGCGGGTTTGAAGACTCCTAACCGGGTCCGGGGCGGGTCCCGGGTCTTCATTTTTTGGACCCGGACCCGCCCCAAACCCGTCCCGGTTAGTTATTTTTAGATATTTTTATATATTTTTATTTATTATTTTATGTAAATTTATATAATATACATCTATATTTCATATATAAAAGTATATATTATATAAATAGTTACTTAAAAAAATAAATATGACACTCTTGTATATAAAAATAATTATATAACATTAATAATTAAGTTATGATTTCAAAATATGTACAAATAAATATGTGATAATGATGTTTTAGTAGTGCCATTATTTTTTTCATATTTATAAAGTTGTAATAATATCAATTTTCTTTAAAAAAAAATATTTTTTATAATTATTTTTAACATTTAAACCGGATCTACCGGGTCCAACCCGGACCCGGCGGGTCCACCCGGGTCCGGGCCCGGGTCCAAAATTTCCCAGGCGGGGCGGGTCCCGGGTTTGGCCAAACCCGCCCCATACCCGCCCCGTTGCCATCCCTACTCCTGAGTGCTTAGCTGACTCTCTGTATAAGGATAATTCTCTCATGGAATGAAAAAAAAAAAAAAGAAAAAAAATTATTTGAGAAAAGTGACAACATAGAAAAAAGGACCAAATTCACCGGAAAATAGGAAAGCAAAATTGAAGAACTATTAAGAAAAAAAGTTGGATTTACCTTAGATTACTCTGTTACTTTGTACTTTTTCGTTAGGTTTGTATAAACATTTTACTTGGTATCTTCAATATGATGGGGAGTTGCCCTTTAAATTATTGTTTTGAACTTATCTCTACTTTTGTTTGTTGGTTTCTGTTCTTTATTATGATGATACGCTTGATTGATTAAACTATATTAGTATCTGTTTGATCTTTTTCTTTTGCATGGTTCAAAAATTGTTTTCAACAACATATATATACTTGATCTACACCACATGGGGTTTAATTAGAGGACCGATTCCAATTCAATGAGATTATATTCAACTCGAATATAAGCTATTTCGCTTTTCTATTTTGCCGTACATGTGCATCTTCCTCTTTTTATATCAAAAGTTTTGACTTTCACATTCATTAATAAACAATAGAATCTAATGTGATATTCTTTCTATCAAATTAATTTTACAGCTATTGATACATGTTTTCTTCTTTTCTATTGTAATATTTGAATTTTTAAAAGTTACTTTATTAATACCCGTTATTTTGTTCCATTCTCTCTCTACTTCAAGTCATTTTTTCAATTGCTTGGTTTCGTTGTTTGCTTTTAATTTTTTTTTTTTTGCAATTTGTTAATTTTATTGTTAAGATTGGAGAGTTTGTTTTATTTAATATTTATAGAACGATTCTATAAAATGAATTTTTGAGTTTAGGAACATGTAGAAAGCTTTTTGGATGGTTGTTTTTGAAAAAAAGAATCATAAAATTAATACTTGTAGAATGGTTTGGATGGAATTCTTTTGAAACATAAATAACACAAAAAAAAAAAAAAAAACATATGGAGGGTGGTTTTTATAATTAAGAAAAATTAGTTTTAGAATTTATAATTGATTGAGATAATTATATATTTGATGTGGCCGAATCTGCCTTGACCACGTATGCGCCTCCTCAGCTCACACGTCGGATCCAGCTCAGCACATGTCGCCATCCTCCTGTTGCCGCGTGTCAGACCTAGTTCGATCAGGCTCCATGATCTTTCTTGTCGGCCTATTTCGGTCAGAGTTCATCACATCTCCTTGACTCGTATGGTCTCCTCGGTGTCAGGACAGTATCGATATCGATCCCACTCCATCCTCGGGGTTAGTGCCCTGACACCCACCTCGAGTAAGGAATGCACCTAACGCGCCCACGGCGCGTGTCAGGGGGAACTCCTATAACCAGCAACGGGGCTGGGCCAGCCTAACCCTAGTCCGGCCCACCTATTTTTTATTATTATAAATAGTACGACGACACTATTCATTGGGTAAGACACTTTTAATCCATCAATACGCCTGTTACTACTTACTATTTACCTACCCGAATACTGACTTGAGCGTCGGAGGGTCTTCGCTGGAAACACTTCCGGCTAGTTTCACGTGTGCTCCATCCTTGCAGAATAGAACCTAACTAGCTTTCATACACTCTTACTCGGATTTACCTGACCGGATTCGGACTCTCACATTCAGATCGAAGTGACGTGTACTGCAGACCAAATCCGACCACATCATTTTGGCGCTAGAAGGAGGGCGGCCTATTCGAGCAAAGTGAGAAAATGGTGAACACACGAAGGACCAAAACAAAGTCGGGGCCCCCACAAACCACCACCAATCCAGGTCCCGAGACTCACACCGTCCCACCCCACACCGTTCCGCAAGTCACCGGGCCAGCACCTACACCTCTCGCCAGGTAGAATCTCGTCGTTCTGACGGCTGATCAGTTTAATACGCTCTTACACGAGATCAGGCGGGTGAATCCAGTCCCCGCCCCGGCTACCGCTGCTGAAGACCCTCATCCGATGAGGGAGGAAATTCGCCCCCCGCGAGGTGTTCGGGCAACCTACGCCGAGCGGGATGATGCGCCGGTGCGCGAACGGATCCCCGCCACAAGGGAGGCCCGAAGAGAAAGGCGGCCCCCACCTTCTCGACTCGCTGAGAAAGTCGACGAATCCTCTGTGGGGGCATCCTCAGGTCATCCTGCACGGAGTCACAGAGAACTGCTGGAGGAAATCTCCCACCAGGCCACAGAGATCCAGCAGAGGATCGATGAGGTCCGCCGCGGCGAGAGGTCCCGTGACGATGTCGGGGAGCTTTCACACCGGATGGAAGACCTCAACTGGAAACTCGAGGAGGTATCTCACCGCTCCGGGCATGGATCGGCGCAGCGATACTTGTGCCTGACGATACGGACCTGCTTTGTGCCGACCTTCAACGAGCCTGAGCACCCAAAGGGGTCCGGATCCCGACTGACCTGCCCCAGTACAATGGAGAAGCTGATCCCAAAGAGCACCTCATACAATTCAAACACGCCATGCGCGTGCACATGATCAACGAGGACTTCACGGCGAAGTTGCTGGTTACGACTTTTCAGGGTGTGGCCTCGCAATGGTACATCCGCCAAGCCTCAAGTTCGGTCAGAAGCTTAGCCGATTCGGCAATGAAATTCGTCAATCATTTCCAGACGAAGAGTCTAGCAAACTTACCTCCATCCCACTTGCACAAGATTCGACAAAGGGACGGTGAATCTTTGAGGGACTTCTTCAACCGGTTCAACACCAAGCTGCTCAAGGTAGAGAGCGTTCAGATGGACTTCCTCCTCGATGTGATCATGGGAGTCATACGAAATCAAGCGTGCTCGGACCACTTGGCCAAGAAGCGCCCGATCACCATGGAGAAAGTCATGTCCATCGCTCAGCAGTACATGAACATCGAGGATATGAGGTTCAAAAGGAGGCCGGACGTCGGGGAAAGGAAGGACCGCCGACGTGACAACGAGATCACCCCGTTAGTCATGTCGAGGAAAGAGATCTTCGCCAAAATCAACGCCAGCAACCCGACGGTCTTCCGGAGGCCAAGGAAGATCCAGGACAAAGATGGAGCCCCCTCGAGAGGAAATAAATATTGTGCGTTTCATAAGCAAGTGGGTAATCATGACACCGAGGGCTGCTATGTCCTCAAGAAGGAAGTACAGCGCCTCATCGACCTGGGCCGTCCGGAGATCAAAAAATACGTGAAAAAGCAAGGACAGGGTCACAAGGGTGAGGGAAGCCGCCGACGCAACTCCCCGTCCTCCATGGACGATGAACATGGGTCGCCGAAGAGGGCTAGATCTCGCTCTCCTCGAAGAGGTTACACGCCTTCCGGTCGGGACGACAAGCAGCCCGCCACACAAGATAATCTCCCGACCAGGGGAATGATCCACACCATTGCAGGGGGGCCGAGTGGAGGAGACTCTAAGAGTAGAAGAAAGCATGTAGAAAAGCGCCTCGACCAGGCCCGATACCGAATCGAGGAGCGCTATTACCACGAGAGGCTGCATGTCCACACTATATCAGAGGCAGGGTCACCGACGTCGGAGTCGCTCGAATTCTCCGATCGAGACCTCGTGCACATCCCTAAGACAGAAGGCCTCGAGGATACTCCGGATTATCTAATGGTCATTAATCTGGACGTGGCCAACTATTCCGTGGCCAAGACCCTGATCAACAATGGGAGTTCTGCTAATATCATTTTCGCCACCACATTCGCCAAAATGGATCTGGGAGGATACACGCTCTCCCATGTGCAGACCCCTCTCGTCGGGTTCGGGGGGTCCGAGGTGGTCCCTCTCGGGATGATCCAACTCCCTACCTCGCTGGGGGAAGCCCCGAGAAGGAAGACTATGATGATACAGTATCTAATAGTTGATGCCCCGTTCGCCTACAACATCATCCTCGGGCGACCAGCACTTAATGCGTTCCGGGAAGTGGTGTCCACGTACCATCTGAAGATGAAATTTCCAACCCCCGCTGGGGTCGGGCAAGTGACCTGCCGGATTCTGGATGCTTGGAAATGCTATACGACATCCGTCGAAGGAAGGAAGATTCCGGCACCCCGACCCGGAAATGGGAACTCCCCACACATCAACATCCCCGAATCAACCGAGATCGATCCGGTGAAGAGGAGGAAGCTTGAGGAAGAAAGATAACGCCAGCTGAAGAATTCAAGACCGTCGAGCTCGTTGAAGGAGATCCGACTAAGACTACCAGAGTCGGGACGAGTCTTGGTGCGCACCAGGAAGTAATGCTTATCAATTTTCTACGTTCTAACGTCGATGCCTTCGCTTGGAAGTCTTCGGACTTTCCGGGGATCGACCCTGAAGTAATCATCCATCGCCTCAATGTGGACCCTACGGTCAGGCCCGTGAGACAGAAAAAGAGGATATTCTGCGAAGAAGGTAACCGGATCATAGGCGAGGAAGTCAATAAGCTGCTCGACGCCGGGTACATCATAGAAGTCCAATACACTGAGTAGCTGTGCAACGTGGTCGTGGTTCCTAAGGGGGATGGTCGATGGCGGATGTGCAATGATTTCACCAACCTCAACAAAGCCTGCCCGAAAGACCACTACCCCCTTCAACGAATCGACCAGCTCGTTGATTCAACAGCGGGATGTGAGTTGATGAGCATGATGGACACCTTCCAGGGTTATTATCAAATCTACATGGCGGAGGAAGACCGTGGAAGGACATCATTTGTTGTCTCGACCGGGACATACTGCTTCCTCGTAATGCCCTTTGGGCTAAAGAACGCGGGCGCTACGTACCAGAGACTGGTGAACCTTATGTTTAGGGAGGAGATTGGCAAGACCGTCGAGGTCTACGTCGATGACATGATAGTGCGTAGCGAGAGGGAATCCGATCATTTGGAGCACCTTGCTCGGACATTCGACGTTCTACGTAAGTATGGCCTAAAACTCAACCCTAACAAGTGCACGTTCGGGGTCCGTGGAGGTAAGTTCCTCGGGTACATCGTCAGCCATCGAGGGATCGAGGCCAACCCCTCCAAGATTCGTGCCATCCTCGATATCGGGCCACCCGGTTTGGTGAAAGAGGTCCAAAGGTTGGTAGGGCGTATAGTCGCCCTCAACAGGTTCATATCCCACTCGACTGACCGGAATCTACCCTTTTTTAAAGCACTCCGGGTGGTCCCTGATTGGAAATGGACCGAGGTGTGCCAGCGCGCGCCCCTCAAGCTGAAAGGCTACCTGACTGAGCCTCCCTTGTTATCGAAGCCAGTTCCGGGAAGGTCCCTCCACGTCTACTTAGCGATGTCATCAAATGCTATCAGTTCGGTCTTGGTTAACGTGGACGGCCGCGTCCATCGCCCAGTGTATTACTTAAGCAAGTTGCTCCAGGGCCCTGAACGGAATTACCTGGAGATCGAGAAGCTGGCCCTCGTGTTGGTCCACTCAGCCCGGAAGTTGAGGCAATATTTCCAGGCCCACACCATCATAGTCCTGACTAACAAGCCATTGAAACAAGTCTTGACTAAGCCCGACGTTTCGGGTCGGTTGGTGAAGTGGGCCGTCGAGCTTGGGGAATTCGACATTCTATTTTAGCCATGCATAGCCATTCACGCCCAAGTACTAGCGGATTTTGTTGTGGAACTGGCCTCGCGACCAGAGGCCGATCAAAAAACCCCATGGACCCTTATGGTCGACGGATCCTCCACGAACTTTGGGGGAGGAGCAGGAGTTTACCTGCGGGATGAGCTCGGTAATGAGCTTGATTTCGCCATCCGCTTGGAGTTCCCTGTCTCCAATAATGAGGCAGAGTACGAAGCTCTGGCAGCAGGAATGAAGATAGCCTTTGACAAGGGCATGGACGAACTCATGGTCCTAACTGACTCCCAGTTGGTGGCCGAGCAGGTCAACGGAAACTACGAGACCAGAGAAGCGTCGATGAGCAAATACCTTGAAGAGATTAGTAAGTTACAAACGAAGTTCGCCAGGTTTAAGCTCGAACAAATACCCCGAGCAGAGAACGGTCGTGCGGATCAATTATCGAAACTGGCAAGCTCAACGACAGGCACAAGGGAGAGGTGTATAACGGTGTTGAGTTCTCCATCACCCCTGATCCGGACCGAAGCCGAATAGGGAGTGCTCGCCACCGAATTCCCGGAGGGGTGGATGATCGAGTTGATCGCCTATTTGAGGGATGGAACTCTCCCGGAGGATCCCGTCGAAGCAAGGAGACTCCGACGACAGGCCCCGCGCTATGCCCTGGATGAGCAAGGGTGCCTGTTCAGGAAAATCTTTGATGGGTCTCCTCGACGATGTCTGAGCAAACAACAAGCGAAGGAGGTAATCGAGGAGATACACCTGGGATGCTGCGGAAATCATACTGGACCGAGGGCCTTGGCCAAGAGGGTATCCAGAGCGGGGTTCTTTTGCCCTACCCTGGTGCAGGACTGTTTCGATTTTGTCCGAAGATGTCGGACTTGCCAAATACACGCCAATCTCATTCATCAACCCGCCGCGCCTATGGTCAACGTGGAAATCTCGTGGCCGTTCGACCAGTGGGGGATAGACATCTTGGGACCATTTCCCCAGGCCCCCGGGCAGAGGAAATTTTCTATTGTAGCCGTCGAGTATTTTACGAAGTGGGCCGAATCAGAGGCCGTCGCCAAGATCACAGATTCAACGGTCAAAGCTTTCATTTGGAAGAACATTATCTGCCGCTTCGGACTTCCCAGGGTGATTATATCTGACAACGGGACCCAGTTTCAAAGCCATCGAGTGAGGGAATGGTGCTCGAGCCTGAAGATCGAGCAGCGGTTCACCTCCGTAGGTAACCCTCAAGCGAATGGGCAAGTTGAAGTTACTAATCGGACGATTCTCCACGGCCTCAAGACAGCGTTGACCGACGCTCGGGGCAACTGGGCCGATGAGCTCCCGGGCGTCCTCTGGGCCTACCGGACCACTCCTCGAACTGCGACGGGTGACACACCGTACGCCTTAGTATATGGGTCTAACGCCGTCATCCCTGCCGAAGTGTTGCATCCCTCTGCATGGGTAGCACATTTCGGTGAGCTCACCAACATCAACGCTCGCCTGTTCGAGCTCGATTTCGCCGACGAAAGAAGACGCGCTACTAAGCAAAAGATGGATAACTTCAGAGCATCCACTGCACGCGCGTATAATCGCCATGTCCATCCTCGGGTATTTCAAATTGGGGACCTGGTGTCCAAAAAAGTGGAAGTCTCCCGCCCAGTGGGCAAGCTGGATCCAAAGTGGGATGGGCCGTTCAGGGTCGTGAAAATTTGCAAGAATAATGCTTACCGCCTCGAGGACATATCGGGGAGGGAACTACCCCGTCCTTGGAACGCCACGAACCTCAGACGGTTCTATGTATGATAATGGCCCGAGCAGAAACGTCTCGTGTAATAATTAGCTTCTTCGAAGCTTTTTCATTCAACTTTCTTTTAATAATTACATCGTTTATCATCGAATAAGTTTCCGGCTGAAACACGCCATTTTATACACATAAATTCCGTTCTCCAAAGTTTGATTTTTATCTATCAAATTATTTCTCAAGGTTTAATTGAGGTTCTCAAACTTTTGTTTCAAACTCCCTTACCGAATTAAATAACATGTCGTATTTCGATGCTGAGATCATATTTTGCATTGATAAGAATAAGAATCATATTTCGATGAGGAACTTCATGGTGAGCATGGAAATGGTATTTCGATCAGAAACTTGCATTAATGAAAATGAAAGCGATTCGTTAATAATAATAAAAATTTACATTAGGATCGAGAAAGAAGAAAAATAAAGAAAAATACATATCTTCGGGTATATGACCTGGCATAAACTCCTATGGCCTAAGCGCCATCTATTTCCTTGGCCACCTCCTCGACGGCCGCCTCCATGACTTGATCGGCCCCAACTCCGGCCGGGCCCTCGTTCGATGGGGCACTTGTCACCCCCACAGGTGACTCTCCTTGGTCCATATCAATGGCATCGTCGAGCTCTACATCCGGTGAGAGAGGCTCTCCCAAGCGTTGATGCTCCTCATTGCGGACCTGCCTCTCCACGATGGATATGACTTGGGCGAACTCTGCGCCCTCATACGCCGGCAACGCCTCGTCCTCCTCGTTGTCCTCCACCCCGGCATCGTTTAGGTGGATGCCGTAGCCCTCTATGGGAAAATCCTGAGGGATAACGCCGCGCGCCTTCAACTGGTTGAAGGCTCTTTCAAATCCGAGGGCGGCGTCGTTCGCCCCACGGAGGATAGTGGCATGCTCAAAGACCGGACCCTGGACAAACCGCTTTACGGCTTCCTTCTCGAGACCGGGGACTGAAGCCATCAATTCCGTCCTCATCGAACGGCGACCCCTCTCTTCTCCCAGCACGAAGGCATCCTTAGCCTTCTTCCTAAGGAGAGTAATTTCCTGGTCCAGCGTCGACTCCCTTGTCTTGAAGTCCAGCTCAAGCTTCTCAAGCCGCTCCTCCAGGGTCCGGGTCTTCTTACACTCCTCCTCGATCTCCCTTTGAGTGACTTGATTCTTTTGCCGCTCCTCATCCAGGTCCGCCTGGAGGCTGCTTTCTCGAGCCTCCCTCTCGGCTTTATCACAACGTGCTCGGCTGACCTCCAGCCAACGAAGGCCTTGAAACACCCTTTGTTGAAGGGTGTTCATATCCTGGGCGATGCTCAGGGCTAGTTCGGCATCGTCGAGCTCGGAAAGGATGACCTGGTCGGGCTTGAAAACAGCGTTCCGGAGGCTCCTCATAGCCAATTTTTTGTTCGCCCCTCCGAGGATGCTGTGGTCGGAAAGGTCACCAAATTTGGGGCGAAAATGGGGTTCCGGGGCGTCGGGGTAATTTAACACCTCCAGCTCTTCCGATGAATGACCGGAGCCATCGGCCGGCCGCTTGCCTTTGGCCGACTTTGAGGCGGGCCCCTTCGGAATGGGTCCCGCTGGTCTCGTCGGTAGCGTGGAGTCGGGGGCCTTTCTCTTCCGGACGAGAGACGTCTCCTTCACATCAGCGACAGCCCCCAGACTAGGGCCTTGAGCAGTTGGAACTGCTGCCTGCCCCGATCTCCTCGGAGCACTAGCTGTGGCCGCTCTGGCTCGGGCCTCCTCCGGGGGGGGAGATGGCCTCCTTCTTCCTCCGGCTACCTTCGAGATCAGGTTCATGCGGCCCATCTCTAATACCTGAGGTTCTGCAAAAGGAAAAGAAATCATCTGATCAGATACAGAAGTTTCATGCATATACAAAAGGCATCGTAATTTGACCAGAAACATGCAATTAAAGCCACTACCAAAGGTAATGTGCTCGGTATCAAGCCTGGCCGGCGAGAGCCCGGCCTTTACAAGAAAGCTTTCTTGGGTGAGGAAGATGGGGCTTAATAAGCCCAGGGCCTTTTGGCCAAGCACCCACTCCCTTGTCCAACTGCTCGATCCCAGTCCGGCCAGGGAGAGCTTCCTCGCGTCCGGGTTATGCACCCTCCTCACCGGCCATGGATCATTGGAGTATACGTAACACCACTTCTGTTTCCAATCCGCCCCGTATGACGATGAGGCCGTTTCGATCAGCTTTCTCCCATTCTTGGCACTCACGAAAAAGCAGTTGAACTCATCGTCCGGAGATGACCTGCTCGAATGATTGACTTGATACAGGTCGGAGAAGTTGGCCACGGTTGGGGTGTGCCCGGTGCAGCGACAGAAAATGACGAAGGCGCATATCGAAGCGTAGGAGTTTGGGGTCAGCTGAATAGGGCTTATATTCAATCGATTCAGGATAGTGGAGATGAAGGTCGGGATCGGAAATCGAAGCCCGTTCTCGAGGTGAGCATAGTGAATGGGAAGGCACCCCTCGGGGGGATTCGTGATGGAATCCTCCCTACTCGGCCAGATCACACCGAATGAGTCTCGGATATAGTGATTCATTATTTTCTCTCTGTCCCGTTCGGTGTTGTTCGCGACGATGTTCCCCCAGCTCACCAACGTTTGGTTGCCCGATATAGCCTTCCTTCTCCCCCGGTGAGGCTCTTGACCGGATGGAACCGCCTCTTCGGAAACGGACCTCCATGAGGGGACCAGCACATCGGGCACGTCGCCCATCGGAGGAAGTGCCTCTCCTCTCTCCGCCTCCATGCGCCGCCTCATCTCCTCTACCCTGCTCGGGCTCTTACCACCCCCTCGGGGCCGACTGGTGCTCGCTTCGCCCGGGCAGCGAGATGATGCCCCCTCAAAAGAGGCTTCTGCCTCTAAAGAGATCGACAGGTTTATGTCGCTTAACCCCCCTTCGATTGGGGACTCCATCATCCTATTTTGGCTATTCGAACTATTCATGGACTGACTCATATCTAAGGATTATTTTAAGTCTAACGAAACTGAAGAGCAAGAAAGAAACAGATCGGAAAAAAGGGAGTACCTAGTTTTAGCTGGTCGAAAAGAGGATTTGTCTGCTCGAAATGATTCCCGGGTGCTCGGTGCTCTCAGGTTATGCTCGGTGTGGAATTTCAGCTCGATTACAAAATGACGCACCTGTAGCCTCGCCCGGAGCCCCTATTTATAGGGCGGTAAAAATGCTCCTCGGGAAGTCCAACGGACGCCAGTAGTTATTACCAACGGTCACATCCCAATGGTCAATTTTCGAAGTTACCGCCAACGCCTGATCGATAATTCCTGAACGAAACCGTAGGCGCTATCTCCTCGGATCGTTCCCGGTCTGCCCTTACTACGAGAATCGGTCAAACCGAGAACTGGGGGGGCTAATGATGTGGCCGAATCTGCCTTGGCCACGTATGTGCCTTCTCAGCTCACACGTCGGATCCAGCTCAGCACATGTCGCCATCCTCCTGTTGCTGCGTGTCAGACCTAGTTCGATCAGGCTCCAGGATCTTTCTTGTCGGCCTATTTCGGTCAGAGTTCATCACATCTCCTTGACTCGTATGGTCTCCTCGGTGTCAGGACAGTATCGCTATCGATCCCACTCCATCCTCGGGGTTAGTGCCCTGACACCCACCTCGAGCAAGGAATGCACCCAACGCGCCCACGGCACGTGTCAGGGGGAACTCCTATAACCAGCAACGGGGCTGGGCCAGCCTAACCCTAGTCCGACCCACCTATTTTTTATTATTATAAATAGTACGATGACACTATTCATTGGGTAAGACACTTTTAATCCATCAATACGCCTGTTACTACTTACTATTTACCTACCCGAATACTGACTTGAGCGTCGGAGGGTCTTCGCTGGAAACACTTCCGGCTAGTCTCACGTGTGCTCCATCCTTGCAGAATAGAACCTGACCAGCTTTCATACACTCTTACTCGGATTTACCTGACCGGATTCGGACTCTCACATTCAGATTGAAGTGACGTGTACTGCAGACCAAATCCGACCACATCAATATTAATATATATTTCAAATTTATTTTGATTATTTATAATATTTTTAGCTAAAATTATATTGATTTGAAATATTGAAAGTTGTTATATGTTTGTTTGGCCTACTCTTTTTCAAGTTATTTTCTATTTTTCAGAAACAAAAAACAGAAAATTGATTTTGGCCCATCATTTTCAATTCGACAGTTTTTGAAAACGTTTCTAAAAATCACTTTATTTGTCAGAATATGTACAGAGGTGTTTTCAAAAATAGTGTTGTATTTCCTCAACTCAAATGAGAAGAAAGTGTATAATTGATTGTAAACTTAAACTTACCATAGATAAAAATATAGGAAAATAAAGGAAACATCCATATAATAAAATAATATATATAATAAAAAATCTTATTTTATTTAAAATTTAAAATTTAAATATTTTACTATAATTTTTATTAGTAATTAATATTTAAAGTTTTACAAAATAGAATTTTAGTAGTAGATAATATTAATTAATTAAATTTAATATTATATAACTAATGTATAGTTAGTTATTCTTAGTCATAAAATTTATTTTTTATTAAAATTTATAAATAAAAAACTTTATTTTTTTTAATTCATTTACAAATTTAAAATAAAAAAGAATAATATGTAACAACTCTCAATGTTTCAAATTTATATAATTGTTTTAGCTAAAAATATTATAAATCATCAAAATAAATTTTAAATATATAATTAATATATAATTATCTCAATTCGGTTATAAATTCTAAAAATAAATTTTCGTAATTATAAAAATTGATATACCATATATATATTTTTGCATGTTTTTTACATTTCAAAATAATTCCATCCAAACGCGTTCTGCAAGTATTAATTTCATGATTATTTTTCAAAACAACCACCCAAACAACTTTTTGGATTTTCAGAAACTCGATCAAAAATGTATTTGACAAAATTGTTCTACAAAATTGTTTTGTAGTTTAATCAAAACAAAAACAATCCAAACGACTATTATTTTTACTTTTAAATCTTTAAATGAAACAAAATAAGTTTTTTATTTGTTAATTTTAATAAAAAAAATAAAAATTATGACTAAAAATAACTAAATTTACATTAATTATATAATCTTAAATATTCTTAGCTAATATGATCTACTAAACCTCACAAAAAGAAAACAAAAAGTCTACTAATAAAATTTTATTAATTTGTAAAACTTTAAATTTTGAGTTACTAATAAAAAACTATTCTAAAATGTTATATTTTAAAATTTTAATTTAAACAATGTTTTTTTATTTTATATATTATTTTCTTATATTCATTTCTCCTTTATTTTCCTAATCTTTATTTACGGTACGTTTAGGCGTACAATGAATTGTACTCCTTTTTTCATTTGAGTTGAGGAAATACAGAACTGTTTTTGAGAACACTTTTATAACTATTTTGAAGAAATTTGTCCTTTTTAGAAACTTTTTAAAAAACAATTAAATTGAGATTGATGGACCAATTACAGTTTTTTTTTTAATTTTTGAAAAATAAAAAATTATTTAAAAAACAGTTGGCTAAACAACCCCTTATTAACGCGCAACATTGAAATATAGTGGTGGATTTGGCGGGAACCTTAAATATAGAATATTTTATTTTTGAGTAAAGTGCCGTGGACTGATATTAAAAACACAGTTTCCAATTTTAATTTTTTTCTTTGTCTACATAATATCTATATTGATTTACTAGCTGATTAATTCGAATTTCTGTACTGTATAGGCCCAATATGGGGGCAACCCAATCGCAACTCATTTGTTTCATTCATAACTTCAGGATTCGAATCTTGAACATTGCTTGGGGAATCTAGCGCCTTGTCCTACTAAACAAACTTATAGTTGGTATCTACACTATTATATTACGTGCTAGCAATTTTTATTTTTTCTTTGGTATGAGTAATTATGACATTCTTAAAATTCCCTTTAATTTATACTCTCTCTCGTTTATCATTTATTCTCTCCATTATCGTATATTTTTTCTCTTTTCTATTGTCATATCTCGCCCCATTTCTCTCTCACACCCCTTTTTCTCATAAATTTGTTCTACTTTATATTTTTATTTATTTTTTAATCAATAAATAATTTTATTTAAAATTGATTTTTAACTTTTCATAAATTTAATAAGTATATTATAAATAATTAGAAAGATAGTATAAATAATAATAGTTAAGAATGATGTGTATTTACAAAATGTATCATGAATGGATCCAACAAAATATATACAAGGTAAAATAAACATTAAAATAGAGAGTATAGTGTGAACTCTTTCTATTTATTATGCTTAGCCTATTTATTTCACTGATAGAGGACGTTTCATGCACGTAGCATTGTAGAATCCATGGAAAAACTAGGGGAATTTCTTTTATGCACGCTACATGCATGATTCAAATTGTGTCAAATCATTAATTTATTCAAAAAAACATCAATGTACAGAATGCGAAACAATTTAAGAAATTTAATTTAGATGTGGGGCTCAAATACTGAGTTTAGACAAAAAATTATCGAAAACTAGTACCAAAGGCGTTGCTTCACCGTCGTGAAACCACAGGTTGACTCTTTTCTTTATCCTCCAAACCTCATCTTCCATAACAGAAAAAACATGATATGACTTTCTGAATCTAAGCAAAGTTAATTTTACTTTTCTCTTCCATACAGAATTAGTTTTCTATTCCCATACTTGGGAGGGATATACCTCCACACCCTTTTCCCCTTCATGTTAATTATTTTACAGTATTGAAAATAAACAAATAAAAGAAAAAATGGTAGACAATCCGAAGACAAAGATAGCCATTGTTGGTGTAAGTTCTTTGATCCTTGCTGCTACGGTGGTTGCTATTGTATTTGTAACCATCAATGATGACAAAGGGAAGAAAAATGAAAATTCGACAAACTTTTCTGCGTCTCGAAAAGCCATCACATCTCTGTGCGAGAGCACGGATTATCAAAAGGCTTGCATCGACAGCCTGTCGGGAAAGAACACCGACGACCCGAAAGAGCTGATCGAGTTATCTTTCCTGGCCGCCATCCAAGAAATTGAACACGCCTTGAAGGATTCCAGCGTTCTCCGGGAGATTGCGACCGATGCCAGAGGGAAATCGGCCTTGGAAGATTGTCGCGAGCTTGCGGGACGCGCTGTCAACGATCTCCGGAGATCGTTCCATAAGTTCCAAGGTTTCGATTTGCAAGATATCACCAACACTATATCGGATTTGAAGGTGTGGCTGAGCGGGGCCGTGACGTACCAAGAGACGTGCTTGGACGGGTTCGAAGGCGTGCCGGGAGATGCCGGGAAAAAGATGAGGGAGGTTTTGACGAAAGCCATGCAAATGACTAGCAATGGCCTTGCTATGGTCACTGTGCTGTCGTCGGTTATTGATACCGTCGGCGAGTCCCCAACCGAGACGGGGCCAGCTAGTCGTCGTCTTCTTTGGGATGAAAATGCTCCGCGTTGGGTCCACCAGGATGGGTTCCCGGATTGGGTGGACCCGAATATGCGGAGAATGCTGGGTGGTGGTTCGACTACCGGGAATGTGAAGCCAGACGCCGTGGTGGCTCAGGACGGGAGCGGCAACTACAGGACCATTAAGGAAGCTCTCGAGAAGATCCCCAAGAAGAGAGAACATACATTTGTGTTGTACATCAAAGAGGGTGTCTATAAAGAGAAGGTGCAAATCAATAGCAGCATGACACATTTGATGATGGTTGGAGATGGCCCAACCAAGACGAGGATAACTGGGAATTTGAACTACATAGATGGGACCAATACTTACCACACAGCAACTGTTGGTATGTCTAAAATGATTTGATTACTGGCCAACTTCTCCAATCAAATTTTAATTAGGCAAGCAGAACATTCACTACGTGTTTGTCCTCTACAAGAAAAATGAAAAACTAGTGAGGTGAAATTTTAAAATTAGGGATAATTCCCATTTTCATCCGTTTATTTGGGGGTATATATTTTTTGCCCGTTAAGTATGCTCTCTGCAATTTTGATCCTATATGTTTATAAATATTGCAATTTAAATCCGATTTCACTAGAATCCGTCTGAACCCGCTGATGTGGCACATAAAATTGTGGCGCCATGTCAACGAGCTCTGACGGATTCCGGTGAAATCGGCCTGAAATTGCATTGTTTTCAAAAGATATAGGACAAAAATTGCAAAGCGAATACTTAACGGGCAAAAAATATACACCCCAAACATAACGGATGTAAATGACAATAATCTCTTTAAAATTATAACTAGTTATATAGATTAAGTAGCACAAAAATTTCCTTGGTCACAATACTGATTTTTTATGAGCTTAACAGAGACAAGAATTGAGTTTAATTAAATTGCCATTATTTAAAATTAACGTCATATATATATATATATTGATAAAATAGTGGCAACAGAAATCTTCTCATAGTGATAGTTTTTGTTGCCAGTAGCTTGTTATACAATACATATTTAGTGATTGCTAACATTGACAATAATATTACTAATTCTACTGTGGCCAAATAAAAGTTGCAGTCACTAATATACAGTTTAGTGGCAACATAATTAAAATTAGCTGTCACTTTGTATATAATTTTCACATTCCCACTTGAGTTTTTGTCATTGATGTTCTTCTAGTAATTTAGTGGTGTATGATTTATTTACATATATTTCTTGTATTGCAAACCTAATTCAACAATCATAATTTGCAATTAATCATTTATTGCAGCCGTGTCGGGAGATCATTTCATGGCCAAGGACATCGGATTCGAAAACTCTGCCGGTCCAGAAAAGCACCAGGCTGTGGCATTGCGTGTTAGCGCGGACATGGCCATTTTCTACGGCTGCCACATGGATGGGTACCAAGACACGCTCTATGCTCACACTTATCGTCAATTCTACAGGGATTGTAGAATCTCCGGCACCATCGACTTCGTCTTTGGAGACAGTGCTGCTGTTCTCCAGGGCTGCACTCTCATTGTCCGCAAACCATTGGAAAACCAGAAATGTATCGTCACAGCGCAAGGCAGAAAAGAAGCACGCCAGCCGACAGGGCTCGTCCTCCAAAACTGCTCGTTTGTAGCCGACTCGGAGTATCTCCCGGTCAAGGATAAGAGCAAGGCGTACCTCGGCAGGCCCTGGAAAGAATTCTCCAGGACGATTATCATGGAATCTTTCCTGGATGAATTTATCCAGCCAGAGGGATGGCTGCCATGGAATGAGAATTTTGCCCTGAAAACCCTTTTCTATGTTGAATTCAACAACCGAGGCCCGGCTAGCCCGAAATCGAACCGGGTTAAATGGCCTGGTGTTAAGGAGCTGCCCGCGAAACGGGTTCAACGTTTCACAGCTGAACGATTTATTAATGGTAATCGTTGGGTAAAGAAAAACAAGCATACTCATTATGATGGAGGATTCATGTTCCCAGTGCCTAAAGAAGATCCGAGCGCTAACTACTCAGCCGTGGTGTCTGAAGAAAACAAAGACTTAGGGGGAAGTGATAGTGATAATTCTTCCTCTTGGAGCAACGATTCGGTTTCGGGTCCCGTGTCACAGACAGCTACTTCTCCATGGATGCAACCTCATGCCGATGCTCCTGCACCTGCTTCCGAGACAAATTCGTATGTTGCTGCTCCTGCACCAGCTCTGGAGACAAATTTTTACGCTGTTGCTCCTGTACCCTCATCGGAGACAAATTCGTATGCTGCTGCTCCTGCACCAGCTCTTAGCCCTGATTCACCGCCTAATAGTAGACAATACATTTGATTACATAAAATTTCTTCTAAGAGATG
This sequence comes from Petrea volubilis, assembly GCA_026212405.1. Classification (NCBI taxonomy): domain Eukaryota; kingdom Viridiplantae; phylum Streptophyta; class Magnoliopsida; order Lamiales; family Verbenaceae; genus Petrea; species Petrea volubilis. The sequence continues at coordinate 2,254,391 of CM047875.1, read as the reverse complement.
ATTATGAGGTTTCACTTCGAATCACCTTCAATTGATCTTGTTCGTTCTACCAATAACTGATTTCAGTATTGTTTTCAATGGTCAGTCGAACAAAATCTAATGTTTAGTTCTTTTTTTTTTTGGAAAAAAAAAATGCACACAATCCACATACGTACACTGTTAGAATTGGGACCCCCGATGTTAACCCCTTATACTTTTAAAGAACGAGTATGTGTCTATTAAGCCAAAACTAGTGGACAAAATCTACACTACTAAAAAACATGTTTTGGAGGCAAATTAGTAAAGGCCTTTATGCATCAACCCAAAAACATAGTTTTGGAGGCTGTTTACTATTAAGAACCTCCATAAAATATGATCAAGTTTATTGAGGCTTATTAACAGAGACCCAACCCCAAAGGGCCTGTAAAGTAGAATATCAGAATTTATAAAGCTATCATTTTTTTTCCAGAAAATAAAAAAGAGGCACCAACAAAAACACTATATTAACATGTATGCTATCATTGTCTAGTGCCTACTAAGCTATGAACATCTATTTGAATTAAATAACACATGCATGGGCATTTGTGATGGGGAAATTTTTATTAAAATAATCTCATTTGGTAATTTTTTTTTATCAAAATAACCTAGTTTTCAAACCTTTTGCCAAAGTAAGTTAGTTTTGAATTTTATATTATATTTTCTTGTTTTGTGATAATTACTCTATAGCCCTATATTTTGGATATTTTTTATTTAGACCACTTAAGTTCTATAATAAATTTTTAAGCCAAGAGATCACTTCTAGTGTTGAAGGTCAGGTCTTGCACTTAGTTTATTATCGCTTTAATTAGGCATAGTAAGACTACATCTAAGCTAGAAGGTGAGGTCCTTCATGCATAAACACTTAAAAATTGAAACTGAAACTCCTAAGATGGTTGGTGTAGGAGAGACTGAAAAGAAAAGAAACTATAGACATATTATGCATATAAAAGAAGAAGACATTAGCAGTTACAATATGGCTAGAATATTAAAATATATAGTAGATATAATTGGTAATATATGTGTATATATATATATATATATATTGACAAGCAATATTCAAACTGATCTACAAAAAGAGATAAAAGTTGAAAATATTGATCTACCTGAAAAAAAAAAAAAAACTAGAAGAATTGGTCAAAAAAGAACTAACTACATGAAACAAAAAACAATATTCTTGAGAAAAAAAAAGAAAAACTCCTATGGAAGCTAAAACAACAATGTTCAAAGGAGTTAAAAAATTTCAAAAGCACATCTTAACAATATATATTGCAAAGGAAAAAAGACATGAAAATATTTTAGCCTATAAAGAAATTGTTGAACATTGGAGAGAAAGATATAAGGAAACTGATAGTGTGGATGAAAGAAACAAGTATCTATATCAAATACAATCCTTATATGAGGAATATGAAAATATTTTTCAAGAATCTAAATATGGCTAAAACACTGATGACGAGACTTCAAAAATTGAAGAATTTTACGAAATAAGTGTTGTGAATTCTGATTCTGAAGAAAATAATTGTCAAAAAAAGATGATGACAATGAAATATACAAGGCTTTTGACTCTAATCCGAAAAGAAACCTATATTTGAAGAAGAATTTTCAAATATAGAAGAAATGAATGTTAAAGAGGAAATATGCCTAGTACTTCTCTAACAAAGAATAATCATATAAAAATAGCATTGCGTCTTATGGAACTTACTTAGATTTTAAAGATAGCCATCCAAAAGATTATGAAAAAAATCATAAATGAATTGGCATAATCTTTAACCTTTGTAGTAGACAACTATGAAGGGACCTGGTTTAAAGAAAATTTTTTAGATTATATTGTGGGAACTATCCAATGAGATATGCTACAGTGGCTAAGGGCATGGAAGATCTGAAGAAGGCTAATTAGAAAAAAATATAGTTATTACAAAAATTAGATTGAAGAACAGTTTTACAAGATTTTGCTACATTAATAAAAGAATAATTTGTTGGAATAAAAAATTCTGGTACCCATTTTAAAGAAGTTAAATATGCTTTAACTAAGATGAAGTTGTGCACTATCTATAAAAACATAGACTTTGTCAAACTTTATCAAAAACACTTTGGGATGTTTAAAGCTAGTGATATGGCCACTGGCTTGATTTTCCATAAACTCCCACCTCCATGGGATGAATTATGTGAAAAACAATACTCGAAGTTTCTTGAAAAGTCACAAGCTAAAGATACTTTAGGAAGCACAATTTCATTTGGTTATAAAATAGTAATGAACATTGTTTGCAAAGAAAAGCTCAAAAACAAGTTAAAACACAATTATCTAAAACTGTTGAAGGTCAGAAATGTTGTGATAAAGTCCTTCAAGAGATTTGAGAAGTTGGATGTACAACTAGTACACCATATAAAAAGAAACATATGCAATTTAGGTTTAAAAAATGGAATAATGATAAGAATAAAGCAAACTTTTTCTCAATTAAGAGATATGCTAGAAAGAGTAACAAAAGGAAATCTACCAAGTTTAAGAAAACATGCACTTGCTATTTTTGCAATGAAAAAGGGCACATAGCTCCAAAATGTCCTAGAAGATATTATAAAGTCATAAAATTTTTAGAAAAAAATGAATTAGAAATATGTTTAGGGGACAAAATATCAAAAGAAGATAATATTATCTACGAAATCGAGTTTATATCCTTTGAAGAAGAAGAAGAAGAAGAAAAGGAATTAGGGTTCATCATGGACACTGAAACTCAAGAAGCGAATTTCGAGTTTGTCCCAATTGAAGAACTAAGCTATGTCAGGCTTGGCAATGTGATAAAAGAAGAATTAACCTAGGTATTAAACTAGAAAATATAAACACTTGAAAGTTGAGGATTTATATAAAAAGTCTAAGGCAAACAACACATTTTGAGATGCATGAAGGAATTACTAAAGCTAGGGCTACATCAAATGGTCAAATAGAAATCCAAATATTTGACAAAAAATAAAATCAAGAGACTTAAGGAAAAATGTCCTAAAGTCAGATTCATCCATATTGGAATAAGACAAATAAATATTACCCCTTTATTTGGACTGGGAATTGATTATCCAATTCTTTGTATTGTTCAAGATAAAAGGTTTGAGGATCCTATCCAATCACTGATAGGAGGAATTCAATCTAATTTGGTCTTTGGAGAAATAATGTTCAGAGTAAAATCAAATTATTTTGTTTCCATAGACAAAGGTATTCAAAATACCATAGTGTGACATCCCGATTTTATACATTGAAATTATATATACAGATCTATAATGACACGATACTTCCTAGTATTTTCAAGAATCACTACTAGAAAAACTGCAAATAGCCACGGATTTAAATAAAAAATTAAAAAAAAACTTAGCCACGGATTGGCCACGGCCTGGCCGTGGCTAACTTAGCCACGGCCAATCCATGGCTATTTTTGGTGGCTAAAATTAGAGGAAAATTTGGCGCCTATTTTTAGCCACGGATTAGCCATGGCCAGGCCGTGGCTAACAGCCACGAGTTAGCCACGGCCAGACCGTGGCTAAAAATTCCTAGGCAAATTTTTTTTTTTTTTTTTTTGCACCGGATATGGTTTGAACTCTTGACCTGTTAGTTGAAGTTAGAGCATCAAACCCCTACACCACTTTAATTTTTTGTTTAATAATTAATTTTTGCAATATGTAAATAATATATGTATATTATGTATATTGATATATATAATAAATGATTGGATATGTTACATACGTATAAGATTAGATATACTCATATATATATGTATTTATGTCTAATTAGATGTATATATATTAGCTATATAAGTACATATATAACATATATTAGATATATAATACACTAATATATGTTTATTTCATACAGATGATTGAACATATATAGTACATATGATTAGATATATATATATATATATATATATATTTGATCGATATATATATGCACTCTACATTTATAACATATATTAGATATGTTATATATAGATATATAGTTATATCATATAGACTATACATAGAGGATTAGAATGCACATATAATATATTAATATATATAAGATACACATTGACATATATATATATTGATATATGTATATATGATATATATACTTGGACATATATATACACATATATTGATTCATATATATATACACATATATATGTATCAATATAAATTTATATATCTATCAATATATATATATATATAAATTTATATGTGGTGCAAAAAATCAAAAAAATTTAAAAAAACATTAGCCACGGATTGGCCGTGGCTATTTTTATTTTTTGCACAACGGATAAATTTTTGTTATTGATATTTTAATTATCTAAATTTAAATTATCTATATATACTTGGACATATATATATATATATATATATACTTGGACATTTATATATATATTGATACATATATACTTGGACATTTATATATATATATTGATACATATATATATATATATATAATACCACACATATACGAAGATATTGGCAAAGGATCACGAATTAAAGTTGCTATTATCTAAATATAAATTGTATAAATAGATTTTTGTTATAATTTTTGTTTTTGATATATTAATTTATTAAATATTTGTCATAAAAAGAAAAACTGAATAATGAACGATAAAGTCGAAGGGAAATATCTTTAATTTAAAAAAAATAATTGGTTAATAATTTATAAAAATTACTAAAATTAAATAACAAAAATTGATAAAACTAATGAAATTTATTAGATAATTTAAGTTTAAAATATTGTAAAAATATAGTTTAAGTATAATAAAAAGCAATCAATAACCAAAGAATTCCTTTGACGCAACGGTTTCATGCTCCAACTACAATATTGACGTCCCGTGTTCGAAGCTCCTTGAGCGCAAAAAAAAAAAAAAAAAAACGCTTGGAGGACGCGGGTCCAGGTTCGGGCGCGGGTGCGGGTTTGGGTTGGGGCGCGGGTAGGGTTCGGGTTTGGCTAAAAAAACGCTTGGAGGACGCGGGTCCAGGTTCAGGCGCGGGTGCGGGTTTGGGTTGGGGCACGGGTAGGGTTTCGGGTTTGGTTTGATTAGCCTTTTTTTTTTTTTCCAGTGGCCACGGATTAGCCACGGCCAGACCATGGCTAATCTGTGGCTAATCCCAGTCGTGGCTAAATGGCCGTGGCTACGATTAGCCACGCCACTTTTAGCCACGGAAAAAATCCGTGGCTAATCCGTGGCCAATTCGTGGCTAATCTCCTTGGCCGCGGATTTTTTGCCAAATCCATGGCTAAAATCCGTGGCTAATTACATTTTTTCTAGTAGTGAATTACAACTTATTATTTTATTTAAAAGCCATATGTATAAGTATGTATATTTCGAAAATATAGCTATGAATATATATATATATATAAATATAGAGAGAGAGAGAATTTTCGAATTTATATTTATACAATATATAATAGGATCTTTTTTGTATAATATAGGATATTCAAGATAGGATAAATATCATTTTCATTAAATGCTTGTTCTAGATAAAATCTTAGACAAGATTATGATAAGATTGGATAAAATTAGATAAGATTATGATAAGATTGGATAAGATTTGATAAGACTAGATAAGATTATGACAAGATTGAATAAGATTATGATAAGATTGGATAAGGTTCGATAAGATTGGATAAGATTATGATAAGATTGGATAAGATTAGATAAGATTTGATAAGATTATGATAAGATTTGGATAAGATAATAATAATTAGAAAATGACTTAAAGTATACAATAATCTTATTTTTTTGCAACAATTGCTATAAATAGGGGAGCTTGGCACCCCATTTTCATCCCACAACACACACTAGATCCCACCTAAGACACACCCACCCAAACTAACCTTGCTTTCAACATACAAAACACTCCATATTTATAGAATATCTCCTACGTATATATATACACACATGAACCCTTCCTTTTACATACATATATACATATTAGCCCCTTATACATCCCCTTAATTCCATAGAACACTCTTAAAAAGGAGATTACCAAGTTGACATAGTCTACCTAATTCATAAACTTGGTGAGACAATAATCTCTTAAGGTGAGTACCTTTTACCTTCCTTGCTAGGGCATTGAACTATATGTTATAAATATTATTCGTATGACCTATGTAATGACCCAAAAAAAATACACTTAATATTTTATTAAAATATGTTGGACTGAAACGCACAACGGTAATATTTTCATAGTTGTATAAATAATTATTTTCACATAAATTTGTACAAAATACAAAAGTTACAATTTTCAAAAAAAAATACAAAAGTAACTTTATTGCGTAAATGGCTTCTAAACGCTTCCGCTGCGCCACTCTGATATACTATCTCATTTCTCTCTAGAAATAGTTCTGTAAAGAATAATCAATGCGACGGTTGAGTCGAAATATCATTCAACTCCATAAGGTAGGTGGATGTGTGTGTTTTAATAGGTGCATGTAGACACATAATTTCACATAATACTACAATGAAAATAAAAGCATAAAATATTTAAGACTTATCATATACTTAAATTCCTATTCTACTCATGAAGTTAAATTAAACAATACTCCTACCTTTCAAAGGGGTACCTTCTTCTTTATAAGTATAAAGTGTAGAGTGTATATATAGATATATAGAAAGGTTAATATGTATATATATATATATATGTTTAGAAGAGGGGTAATTATATATATATATATGTATATAGAAAGGTATACTAATGATATTATGTGATATATATATTAAAAATGCAAGATTTTGTGGGTGTGGGTCTTATAGGCGGGATTTTGTGTTGTGTGTGTGGACAATTAAGATAATGCCCCCCTTTTTATAGAGTTTAGGGCAAGAAATAAAATTATTATATACTTTAAGTCATTTTCTAATTATTATTATCTTATCATATCTTATCCTAATCTCATCTAATCTAATCTTATCTAATCCTACCCAAATCTTATCTAATCCTATCCAAATATTATCATAATCTTATCTAATCTTATAAAATCTGAAATCATATCTTTATTTAATTAAAAATTCGAATTTGTATTTATTTATTTTTGTAAAAATCGAAAATTAGGGTTTTAGGGTATAAAATCCAAAAATTCATAATTAATTTAGAAAAATTCCAAAATTATGAAATTTATTATTTATAAATCTGAAATTACATATATTTCCCAGAAATTAAAAATTTTTTAGTTATATTTTCAAAAATTGCACTTTAGGACATAGAATTTCGAAAATTGTGTTTGAATGTCAAATTCGCCAAAATTTGGAAAATCATGTAATTTATTCAAAACTGCATCTTATCCATGTATAAAAGTCTAGAATACTTATTTATATTATTTTTGAAAACTCATAAGTATTTAATAAATGAATTTTCGAAATTATATATATGCATAATTGAAAATTGTGTATTTTATGATTTATTTGAGCAAAATTCAAAAATTAAAGAAATTCAATTCTAATTTTGAAAAATATACTTTCCAAGAAATAATAGTCTAGGGTATGTAATTATTAATTATTTAAAGAATAAAATACATGTTTGAAAATATAATTTTGTAGAGAAAGTAAATTGCTAAATTCTTATAAATAAGAAAATAATTAGGAAACTTGATGATTTTAGGAAAATTATTTTCCTATATTTATATTTATGTATAAATATATAATTTTAGGAGAGATAGAAAAATATAAAACTATATTTTGATGGCAAAGATTAATACACATTTACTAATTACAATACTAAGAGGTGAAACTTACAAGTAGCCTTCATTTTTACTACATTTTTAATGAAAATGACATAAATGGGTAATTAAAATAATGGAAGACATATTTATCTAATTATTTTTATACATTTTTATTTTTTTCCATATATATAAATACATAAATTTATTTTCAAAAATTGTTTTAATTAATTTATTCTAGTAAATGCATATTTTCTAATTTGAAATAATTATTCCCATTATTTTCAAAAATAGGGAGAAATATAAAATGAAATTTCATGATATGGAAACAATAATACTAATAAGAAAATAACACCAATAGTTTAGATTCGTGGGGAAAATTAAGAGATAATAATTTTTCAAAACATTAATGAGAAATTCATAGGTTTAAAGCATATTTTCTAAAAATGCATGTAATGCAATGCACATTTATAAAAAGAAATTCTCATAAAATAGTAAAAATACTTCATAATTCCAAATATAAAAGAATGCGGTTTACGAGGTCGCCACAGCCTACCCTGCCTAATTCATGCTATCCGAATCTTTTCCAATTATATCTTACTCTCTATGTTTAGACAAAATATTTTTCTGAATTATAAGTCAAGTTATACCCAAAAAGTATTCCATGTCTGATATTGTTAGTTATATTAGTTTTAAAAATGATTTATTGACACTCTTGAGATATCATGTTTTAATTATGTTTTATGTATCCCTGGTGTTGGAAACAAGCAATTATTTTATTGAATGTTTGTGAGCCACTCTGTCTTGATAAGATCTATTGATACCCTTGGTACGCCCTTGGGAAGTTGGGCCCAGGTACATGTGAGCAGGGAATATCGGGCGGAATGGACCGTCGATAGAACCTACATACGTGATACCATTCTGTTGGATCTGATTCCTACGTATAGTTGGAGGTTAATTGTAGTAGGGATTGACTCGGTGTATTGGACGGGCACGTGGTACACCTACCGTTTACCGTTTACCGTTGTTAACGTCGCTCCTTGCAACAAAGGAGAGACATAAAGATTTTATGATATGTTTATCTGTTTTGGGTAGTCATAAGGTTGGAGATTCCATTTGTGGCTCACCATCCGTCTTGTTCAAGTTTGTGTATACACACCTTTTTTTTATGATTCATTATTTTGTTGGTTTATAACTCTTATTTTCAGTTTATATATCTATATGTATATTTTCCGCCTCACTAAGTCATTTGGACTTACCACCCTAAGTTCTTTTTGTTTATTGCCTCAGTTTCAGGAAAATAGGTTGAGGGGACTCGGTTAAGGTGATTGGAGCGTTCCCAATCATTAGCACATCGTTGTTTATCCTGTATAGCAGACTGGCTTATTTAATAGAAACTGGAAAATCACTAGTTAAAGTATTGTACTTGGATAGTTGTACCTTACAGTTCTATGTAAGTTAATTGTGTTTTTGTTTTCTCTCGATTTTATTATTGGGTAGAACTGAATAAGTTGTAAGTATTGCGTACCGATTGGAAAAATTGGTACTCAACAAGACCATTAAGTGAGCCTTACTCGTATAGGATGATCCTCGCGAGGGGGGTGTCACACATAGTCTTGAGAATTCAAATACAGAACATCAAGATTGGAGGTATTCATAATGATTTAAGGATTTCATGGAAGGTTGTAAAAACCACAAGTATTGGCTCAAATATAATTGTACTTCGTGAACCAAAACCTTTTGATACAAAAATCCAACCAAAACTCATAAATTGAAAAAATCTAAGTCTACTAAAAGATTGGTCATTTAAAAATTTCATTGAACAAAATTCTAAAAAATAATATAATTGATGCAAGTAGGAAATCATTTAGCTATAAGTTTAAAGAAGAAACAAGCAGTTCTACAGAAAAAGAGCCTATAGGGATAAAAACTATCTAATTTCTTGTTCTACCTAGTAGCAGGAGACTTGAACAAAAATCAATTAGGTGAACAAATAGATTTTAATCTGAAATAATTCTCTTTTCTTATAATCCAAATAAGAGAAGGTATTGTCATATTGAAATTACTTTTGAATTCTTAGGCTATAAATCATATAGTATACATACTCTTATAGATACAAGAGCAACATTTTCAGTATGTCAGCCAAATGTAATACCTAATGAATTGTGGCAAAGGATGGAAAATCCAATTGCCTATAGGAATGCTAATAATACCACAAGTCTTATGGAATATAAAACCAAGGATATTCCATTTATGGTGATGACTACTAAAGGGAAAAGACCTTCAGGATTCCTCAATTAGTATGTTTTCGTCAAATGCATGGAGACATAATTTTAGAGAGTCAATAGCATTTTACTACCACGTGTTATCTGAAAAGACCAAAAAAAAAAAAAAAGAGAAAATATACCAATTAAAAAATCCCGTGTTCCTCTAAATTTGCTCACCGTCCCCTAGGATTGATTTTTAGTCAAATGAACATGAATGGACTATTTTACCCTCCTTTTATATTTAAATAAACTAATCAACTTTCTAAATTAATATATAAAATATATAAATATATATATTATAAATAAAAAATATATGTACAAAACACTACCAGAAAATAGCGATTTAGCCATGGATTTATAGCCACGGACGAAGTCGGTTGCCAGTAGCTACGAAAATGGCCACGGATTTTTCCGCGGCTAAATACACAAAATTCCGTGGCTATATAAATTTTTTTTTTTAAAAAATATAAATGTTTTTGGCCACGGATTTAAATTAAAAAAAAATATTTTAAATTTACATTTTAGCCAATAATAAATTTTAAATTTTTTTAAAAAAGTTGGACTTGGCCACGGATAAATATTTTTTAATTTTTTTTTAAAAAATGCATATTGGCCACGGATTTATCCGTGGCCAATAAATATTTTTTTTTAATTTTAAATGACTCGCCTAAATCGCACGGCCTGACATTACGGGGCATTAAAAGGTTTGAACCATTCGAAAATCGTCAAATTTTCGTCACGGTTCTTATATTTTCCCTTCTTATGCGCTGAAAATTGCAGTTTGATCAACGAGAATATGTTTTTCTCCTTTAGTGATATATACGAATGACTTCGTACTCCAGTGTCAATGTACGCTAACATCAATTAACTTATGTAGGAATTATTAAAAAATGGACTTTAGAGCAAATTGATTAGTGTTGAAGTTGTATTGCTCCAATCGTATGGTTCTGTCTAACCTAATTAACGAAAACGCACGATTCCCAAAAAGTCAACTACAAGTTTTGACATTGGGCCACGGAATAATAAATTAAATTTCTTTTTTAACAAAGTTGGACTTGGCCATGGATAAATCCGTGGCCAAGAAATAAATTTATTATTTTTTTTATTTTAAATGCACAGTGGCCACGGATTTATCCATGGCAAAGAACTAAAATTAATTTTTTTTAAAAAATGCATATTGGCCATGGATTTATCCGTGGCCAATAAATAATTTTTTTTTAAATTTTAAATGGCTCGCTTAAATCGCGCGGCCCGACATTACGGGACATTAAAAAGTTTGAGCTATTCCAAAATCGTCAAATTTTCGTCACGTTTCTTATATTTTCCCTTCTTATGCATTGAAAATTGCTGTTTGATCAACAAGAATACGTTTTTCTCCTTCAGTGATATATACGAATGACTTCGTACTCCGGTGTCAATGTATGCTAACGTGAATTAACTTACGTAGAAATTATCAAAAAAATGGACATTATAGCAGATTGATTAGCGTTGAAGTTGTATTGCTCCAATCGTACGGTTCCGTCTAACCTAATTAACGAAAACGCACGATTCGAAAAAAGTCAACTGCAAGTTTTGACTCTTGGCCACGGATAAATCCGTGGCACAATAATAAATTAAATTTCTTTTAAAAAAAAGTTAGACTATCCGTGGCCAAGAAATAAAGTTATTATTTTTCTATTTTAAATGCATAGTGGCCGCGAATTTATCTGTGGCTAAGAAATAAAATTAATTTTTTTTTAAAAAAATACATATTGGACAAGGATTTATCTGTGACCAATAAATAATTTTAAATTGGCCACGGATTTATCCGTGACCAAGAATCAAATAATTTTTTTTAAATTTTAAATGGCCACGGATTTATCCGTGATCAAGTCTAAGAAATCCGTGACTAAGTGTTCGTATATAAACAACACTTAGCCTTCAGATCCACGAATTCTCCCTCCCCCAGCAGGTACCCTAACCCTTCTTCCCCCCCCCCCGAACGCCGCCACCCTCCCTGGTGCCCCCCCAGCGGTCGATGGCGGTGTCCCCACCGGCTCCCGTAGTCGCTACCCCCTCCCTCGATCGCAGGACCCCCTCCCCCAATTGCGGGTCCCCCTCCCCCCTCCTCTGCCGGCGGCCGACCCTCCAGCCACCGTTCCCCCCCCTCCAGCCGCCGTTCCCCACACCCCCAGCATGTGACCCACCCCCAACAACCCCTCCCCCCACCCCTAGCAAACCCCCACCCCCAACAGCCCCTCCTCCCACCCACAGCAGCCCCTCCTCCTACCCCCAACAGCCCCTCACCCCCAACAACCCCTCCCCCTACCCCCAGCAACCCCCCTCCCCCAACAGCCCCTCCTCCCACCCACAGCAGCCCCTCCCCCCACCCCTAGTAACCCCCGCACCCCCAGCAGTCCATCATCTTCCGCCCCACGCCTCTCAAAGACACGACACACACGTACGTTATTGTTATTTTCGGCCAGTAATTTTTTTTTCAGTTGAGTTGTAATTTTAATTTATTTGTTGTTTTGTTGTTGTGAGATTATTTGTAGGTTGATAGCATAAACGTAATTTGAGGTGGTGAAGTTTAAGCAAGGTATGAATTATTATGATTGGATTACGAATTGTTATGAACAAATTTATAAAAATATTTGGATTATGTATTGTTGTGAACAAAGTTATTTGGATTATGTATTGTTATGAACAAAGTTATTTGGATTATGAATTGTTATGCCCAAGTTTGTTTGGATTATGGATTGTTATGAATAAGTTTATTTAATTGATTGTTGTGAATAAGTTGGGATTATGGATTGTTTTGAATAAGTTTGGACTATGGATTGTTTTGAACACGTTTGATTGGATTATAGATTGTTATGAATGTGTTTGCTTGGATTGTTATGAATATTTTATTTTGGGTTGAATTTTGTTGTTCTTGTAGGGTTAAATAGTGAAAAAAATGTGTTGTCCACTAGAAGAGGTGATTTTTGACAATAATGCATTTCATAATGAACTTGAAGATAATGAGATATGAGAGGAAGCGAACGAGTATGACGATGATGAGGAGGATGAATTTGATGAGGAACTTGATGAGGATGACGACGAAGGGGATGATGCGATTGAATACGACGATGATGATGAAGATGAAGATGAAGAGAATTAAGATGATGAATAGGATTTTTATTTTAATGGTTGATGTAGTTGATGGTTTCGATTCATTGTCATGAATTCTTCTGTGAAATGTTATTATATAGTTGATGCATGTGAATTATTATTTTGTATTTATTCATAATTGATGTGTGATCTATTATTGTGTAGTTTGTTAACAATTTATTAAGTTTGTTGATTATTTGCTGAGAATTCTGAAACAGATGGCCGGGAGATCGAAAAAAGACAAAGAGAAAGTATCAGACTTAGGGTCTAATCGGCATATGCCTCCACCGACCAATCTCAACATCCGTTTAGGTAGTTCGAGATCAGATCCTCCATTCCCTACCTTAGGGTCCGCCCAATCGACGCTGATGAATGAAGGTTGATCCACCGATATATCTCAAAACAGTGATACCGGTGGCCATCAACTTCTAATAATGCCACGAGGAAAAGAGTAAGTGAATTGATTTGTATAAGTTTGCTTCTTATCAATAAATAGATATATATTCTATATATTTTATATGCATTACAATGTATAACATTATTTTTTCACTTGTACAATAGATTTGATCTTGAGGAGAAATGTGTCGAGGAGATCGAACGGATACTTGAGAATGGTTTCAAGCGACCGTGGACTACTTGGAAAAAGATCCCCCTAGATGTTCGTGAGATGTGGTTTGCCCAGTTTAAGGTATGTCTATTTACTTAACTTAAACGAAATTTGACTATTATTACAATTTGTTCGTATATGATTTTTTTACTTGTTTTTTTTAAGAGAAAATTCTTGTGGCGGCCTGATCATTCGAGCCGAGTTTGGAAGAACTTCGGGCATAAGGGTTCGGAAATTTTGAAAAATAGATTGACTAAATCTTGTAGGGACAACCGTAGGCCCAATTGGATAGGTGAGGAATCTTCGGATGCTTTACGGGTCATATGAGACAGCCCAGAGTTTCAGAGGATACGCGAGCAGAACAGGGCAAACCGAGCATCAACATGTGACGGAAGGGGATTCCTTGGCCATAAGGGAGGAGCCAGATCTCATCTAAGGTGACAAGAGCATTTGGTAAGTAATTACTTTTTCTTGTAATTTATTTAATTAATTGAAGTAGTGTTGATTTTTACGATTTTATCTCATTACTGTCCTTGTATTTTACTTCATTTTTATTGCAGACGGAGAAATATGGACATCGACCTACAGTAGACGAAACATTTGAGGCTCTCCATTATTCAATTGACGAGGATGGAACTGAGCATTATGTCGATGAGCGAGCAAAGACTACTTTGGTGGTTTTCTATTAATTTTTAGCGTCACTTATTATTACCAAAAATGCTTTTATAACAATTATGTATGTTATTTTTTGGAGGAGAGCTTCAGAGCAAATTATGACGAAGCTTATTCTCGAGCCGCCGAGAATGCACAGGGCGGACCTATTCAGCAGCCCGACAAGTTGGAGGTAACATTCAAAAGTGTATTTATTAGATATATATACTTATTAAATTATATATATATATATACTTTATTAAACATATATATATACGTTTTAGATTTGGAAGCAGAAAGTCGGTTGTCCAAAGCAGGGTCGTTGGTATGGGGTTGCCGGTGGACCCTCTACCGTAACAGTTGAGTCTTCCGGCTCATGGACTGACTTAAATACTTGGGTTGACCCCAAGATAGAGGAGCTCACACAAAAGATGAGCGATTTAGAGGAGAAACACAATCAGAAGATGGCCGAGATGGAAGAAAAGCACAGTCGACAGATCTCCGGCCTTCAGAAAACCGTATCTCTAATGGCGGCCAACCTAAAGAAACTCACGCATCGATTAGCTCCGCGGCGTAAGAAGGGCTTTACTTCGTCTGCTCCTATTACTCGGGATGACAATGAAGGCGACGACGATGACGATGATGGAGACGATGATGTTCCGACATTTGATCTTTAAAAAATTATATTTGTTATTATGAATTATTTTATATGAATTCATGTATTAAACTAATAGAATAATATTAATTATTAATTATATATATGCTATACGGATTATTAGTATTACATTGATATACAGTTTGTTAGTATTTAAGTTTGTTGGTATTTTGAATTTTGAAAAAAAAATACAGGTTTTGGGGTGTATTAAAACAAATTAAATAGTGAAAAATTCTGTACAGATAGCGATGGATTTTTCCGTCTCTAATTTGATTATTTAAAAAAATAAAAAATATGGCCACGAATAAATCCGTGGCCAAGCTAATAAAGTTTTTATTTTTTTTATTAAATCCGTGGCCATATTTAATTTATTTTATAAAATCGAAAAGAAGGCCACGAATAAATCCGTAGCCAACCCAATAAAATTTTTATTTTTTTTTATTATTAAATCCATGGCCATATTTTTATATATTTTTAAAAAAATCCAAAATATGGCCATGGATATATTCGTGGCCAAACTAATAAAATTTGTATTTTTTTTTATTTTTGGCCATGGATTTATCCGTGGCCATATTTTTATTTATTTTAAAAAATAAAAAATATGGCCACGGATAAATCCCTGGCCAAGCTAATAAAAATTTAAAATTTTTTTTTATTATTGGCTACAGATGAATCCGTGGCCAAGCTAATAAAAATTTTAATTTTTTTTTCTGTGGCCAAGAAGAAGAATAATCCGTGGCCAAAGTCTGTGACCAGTTTTGGCCACGCCATATTTGGCCACGGAATTTTTCCGTGGCCAAATCCGTAGCCTTATTTTTTGGCCACGGATTTTGGCCAAAACCTTATTTTCTAGTAGTGAAATTATCTAAAAATTGTAACAACAACAACGAGCCACCACCAGACGCCGTCTATCACCACCAATTGCCGTTGACCACCTATGACATTCACCATCTTTGCACCATTTGTTACTCTTGACATCCTAAACGAAAATCCCAATTTAATGTTAGCAACCAACTACTCTATTCTATTCAATTTTGCTAGCATACCTTCCCCATAACAAGTCCCACCACTACCAAACCTGACAACACAAAGGCGGAGGGGCGAAGCAGATTTGAAATAAGGGATCCACAAGAGAGCCTGTGTTACAAGAATTTGCTAAAGGAAAGCTCCACTTGATTTTTTAGCCAAGGAAAGGACAATTAATCTATTGAAAATTACCCCTCATTTACCTTACATATTGGGGAGATTTGCTTACAGATTCTTTATAAATCCTCCATTCGATTTTTTTTTAGGAGGCCTCGACGGCTCAACCGAAACATCTAAGACCAGGTGGAGGATTCTCCCAAAAACAAATAGGGGCACTCAATTTCTATTTCTAATATATATATATATATATATATATTGTTGAGGAAGGAGGTATGAAGGAGGCAGAAGAAGCAAGAAGAAGAAGAAGAGTGGCGGTGGGGACATGGGGTAGGGTAGGGGGCAGTGGTTGCTGGGGTTGGGGGTGAAGGGAAGGAGAAGAAGGGTGGGGGTGGAGGAGTCGGTTGTTGGGATTAGGTGGAGGGGATCTTTTTTTTTTTTTTTTAATAAAAGGGTACAAGTGTAATTTCACATTATCAAAACACTATCTAATCTGCATTATAAGCATGCGATAGACACTAGGGTGTTCTATGTTAATTAGAAATTCGATAAGGTTTTTTATGAGAAGTTTTTATCACAGGGTTATTCGCGTTCATTAAACGTATTACAGGGGGTCACCTGCAATTCTCCCTAATTTTAGGAAATAATTTTTTGTCCCAATACTTTCCAATAAGTATGGCAAATGAAATTTTTTTACTCATGGATAAGAAAAAATCTTATTAAATTCCACGACTACAGTCTCATTCCTTTATTTGCAATAAAGGATTTGCGCTAGTCAATCGTGATGAAACAACCCCAATTCTAGATTTAGAGCCAATAGAAATAAACAAGTTAGAAAATCACATTGGATTTATAAAACATTAAATCCTAACTTCTCAGAAAATCCATTGTTAATATGAGAAAAATCTCTTAGGTATTGTGAGTTAAAACTGAAAGATAATGAAAAAATTGTTAAGGTAAACCTATGATCTATACTAAACAAGATATAGATGAGTGTTAAAAGTAGATAAAATAATTATTAGAAAATGGATTGATAGAAGAAACTAGGAGTACTCATTCTACTCCAGCTTTCTTAGTAGTAAAACACGATGAAATAAAAACAGAAAAAATAAAAATGGTAATAAACTATAAAAAGTTAAATGAAAACATAGAGTCTGATGGTTAGTTAGTCCCTAGGAAAGATGTTCTAGTTAACCAAACTAGAGGAGCCAAAATATTTAGTAAATTTGATTGTAAGACAAGATTTTGGCAAATTAAATTAATAGAGGAATCGAACCATTAACTGCTTTCTCAGCTCTTTATAGCCATTACCAGTGGACGGTATTACCATTTGGAATATGTAATGCTCCAAAAATATTCCAGAGACGGATGGATGGATGGAATCTTTAAGGACCTTAAAGACTTCTGTTTAGTCTATATTGATGATGTTCTTATTTTCTCAAAAATGCTCGAAGAACATAAGCAACATCTAGAAATTGTTTGCAAAAAATTTAAAGATAATTGGATAATTCTAAGTCCCAGTAAGATAAAATTGGAGAAAAAAGTAAAACAGATTACTTGGGAATAATCCTAAGTTCTACAGAAATAGTTCTTCAACCTCATATTACTATTAAAAAGAATTCCCAGAGAAACTGGAAACATTAAAAGAGTTACAAAGTCTTTTAGGTTTGCTTAATTATGACAGACAAGTTGTTAAGAATCTTTTTAAATGGGAAAAATCAATTTTAGAAAAACTAAAAAATGCTCAGAAAAATATCAATATTAAAATTGATTGGTCCTAGATAGATACAAAAAGATTGCAAGAAATAAAAAGTTTCTCGAAACCAAATTTGAAAGCCTATTTCCCAAAAGAAACAGATTTACTGATTTTAGAAATAGATGCTTCATATATGTTTTGGGAAGTAGTACTTAAGGTTGTGAATATATCCCAAAAGGATATTGAAAAGAAGGTGATTTACTACAAATACTAAAAGAACGAAAATGTTCATATGAGTTAAATTGTGGATACAATTCTAATCAATTTAAACCTAGCGAGTTGAATTATATTATATTTGAGAAAGAACTTTTAGCCATAAACATGGGTATTAAGAGATTTCAAATATGCTTAGCACTAGTCAAGTTCGTAATTAGAACTGATAATAAAGCTGTCTGAGATTTTCTAAAAAGGAAAAAGGTTGAGGATAACCCTAGAAGAGTGAGTTGGACAAATTATATCTCTCAATTTTTTTTTGAAGTTGTTCATATTAATTTAGATAAAAATGTTCTTACAGATTATTTTAGTAGATACCAAAATGGATATTAATCAAATACATATTTTTGCATTATTATAGAATCAAGGAAAAAATCTATTGCCTTTAACTCAAGAAGAGTAAGAAACTCTACACCAAGAGGAGGACCAAATATGAAGCCAACTAATCAATATTGGTATCCTCCAAACTATCAAAATTTGTATGTCCCTGATAACCAATCTTGGTTTACCCCTTACGGTTATGTAAATACTATTAATAACCCAGCTCCTAAAAAAATTGAAGAGCCAAAAGATTTCTATAACCCTGGAATCTTTAGGGTATTTTATGAGCCTAAGTATGGAAAACCCATATAATGAGAAAAGAGCTAATTTTAGGAGAGCTATGACAGAATTATCACAAGAAATATAGTTTTAAACATGAACTTTGAAAATGAAACTTATTATTATGCACTTGTTTCCCAAATTAGGAGACTCATGGAAACCTTAGAAATTGAGGTATGCAACTCTTGTTTTGATAGGTTAGGAAGAATTGCACTTTTAAAGAAGCTAAACAAAAATTGCCAAAAGAAGTCTTTGAAAAAATCAATGGCATAATACATGAATCAAGGATTAAACCAATTCTTGAAAATGAAATTTTTTTAACATATTAATTTCAAAAATATCATATTAAGGGAATTAATTATGATATGCAATTATATTCCTTATCACTTGAAACCATTGAATGGGGATTAGTTTGTCATATTACATTTAATCCAATGGATCCTAAGAAAATTTGGGAGTTCCCTGCCATGATCGAACATATGATCTATGAAATTCCTGAAGAATATAAGAGACTCTCTCTTACGTTCAAAATTATAAGCTCTATTGGATGGAAAGAAAAAGAAAAGTTTTTCCAACCATATCAAGTTTAGACTTTGGAAAAATACCAATATCAAAATGAACTTGAAGAATAAACATATCCTGGAGAAGCAAAGTAAAGAAGAAATTCTTATTTGGTCTTGGGTCAAATTAGTTGATATTTGTTCACGTATTCAACTAGAATTTGAAGATGTTCTTGGTAAGGAAATCAATCCAAAATCAAGCTTTGTTACAGACACAAGAAGATTATTCAAGACCACATTGTTCACTCTATCTGAAGAACATCTCAAAGAAGTTAAAAAGTTTTTAGTTGATAGAATCACTCTTCAGGTTGATGTCCCAAATATGGTAACTAAAAAATTTGATGAGTATTGGGGCTGATATGAATTTGAACTAGCATCTAGTGCTAACCAAGACATGGATGGTAGTGATTATTGAAACACATTGGACTCCCCATTTGACACAATGTTGAAAATAAGATGGAGCAATAAAAAGACAAAAGCATGGTGGATTCGTTCAAAAAAGAATGTTGACAACAAGGAGAAATCACTACCATTAAAAGGATCAGTAGACTCCAGCACAAAAAATGCTGAAAACGATGCCAAAACTAAAAGCATCTGCAAACTTCACCATGAAAGGACAAAGGAATCTGGATCGTGGCTCCCCCCACCTTTTATTCAACCAAATTGAAAGAAGCCACTAGAGTCCAAAATTTGCCTATAAAAGGAGGCATCCTCAAATGAGGCATCAAAGAAAACATTACTCTCGACATTCTATTGAGAATCAACCAAGTTCTAATTTTCAATTTTTATTTTCATTGGTAAATTTTCAGCTTTGTAAAAGAACAGAAAAGTGTTCTATCATTTCCTTTTGGAGTCGTTTACTTCAATAGTTTGGACAACGTATGGTTAGATTGTAGGTGGTTTAAAATTTAGTTTAGACAAGGTTATCTGATTTACACCATATGTTTACTTCACCTTTTTATGAAAGGTTAAAACCTAGATTGTAACAACCCGAACCTTTTATAGGATAAAATTTACAAGCAAACGTTCTTTTATTTACATTACACAATGAACCTGAAAACATAATTACTAATATACTAACTAAGCTGGTTCATAGACATAAACTTGCAAAATCTAGCAACAATTCCGATCTAGGCGCCCACTTCGTAATTTCCTAGAATATCGTTCGTGCTATCTTGGACAGCCTGTTTTCCTAAAATAAATAGCATACGTAAAATAGGTCAACATCACAGTTGAGTAGAAATTCCTTACCAAATCATATAAGGTGATAGTGTGTGCATTGAAACATGTAAGCACATTGTTTCACATTTCGTTTTACCTTTGGATCACAAATAGTGATTTCAACTTCCCAACACATTTCTCCTTTCCGACCTTATTCTCCAACAATATCAATCCCTACCTTATTCACCGGTGGTCGTATCTCGAGATTACGCCAAAATTCTACGACCCACTTCAGTACACGAACACTCCGTCCGAGTA
This sequence comes from Petrea volubilis, assembly GCA_026212405.1. Lineage (NCBI taxonomy): Eukaryota > Viridiplantae > Streptophyta > Magnoliopsida > Lamiales > Verbenaceae > Petrea > Petrea volubilis. The sequence goes on along the minus strand of CM047875.1, from coordinate 2,233,659 downwards.
AGGTGGGATTAGGACCAGGGATGGCGAGAACATATATTAAGACCGGCAAGCCCACTGCTGCCCGGCCGAACTCTGCCCCATCCCCACCGTAACACATCGGGGCCCGGCATGCGCAATTAAATTTTCACATATAAACATATTTTTGCACATAGAAACTAAATTAAACATGCACATAGAAAACTAAATTAAACATGATGAGCCTAACACAATAAAAACTTATTATGCATGTATATTAGCATAACAACATAGTATGCATGAATCCTAGCATAATGACATATGATAGATATTTATAAAATAAGCATGCCATAATAATTGTAATTTAAAATGCTACATGCCTAATCTAAGGTTATATAATTTGAAAAGAATTTCTACCTTACTAATTTTCTTGTTCTTGATATATATATATATATATATATAGGTATTTGTATAGTGGTGTGTGTGTGTGACGTGAAGTGGGTGTGTGTGTAGGAAGTAGTGTGTGTGTGAAGTGAGTGTGATGTTATATATATGTGTGTGTGGATGTACCGTGTGTGTGTGTGGAGTGTTTGAGTAGTGTGTGTTTGTGTTTGGAAGGCAAGGTTATTCCCCTATTTATAGGTTTTTGGCAAGAAAGAAGATTATTTTATTTCATTTTATCTTGTCAGTTATTACATTTTTACAACTAAGCTTGTTATTAATTGTGTTCACATTACAACTAAGCATTTCATTAATTGTGTTCACATTAATTTGTGGTTATAATTTACACAAATGTGAGCCTAAGTATCATGAGTTGCACCCTAGAATTTAATATGTATTACCTAGATTGTGTTATGTGTTAATCTAGTTTAATAAGATGATAACACATGCTTCTTCCTTTAATTTTATCCCTACAATTGTTGGCTATATTTAGCAAAATTATTACAAGTGTATATCTTAGGTGTATGAATTCATTAATGAAGACAATGACATTATGAACATATGTCTTAATTTATCTATTGTAAATATATATATATAAACTTATTTATATATTTATTTATAATTAGATATATGTATGAACGAATTTATATATATAACTATATACACGTACCTATATGTATATAAATTACTATATATGTACATATACGTGTATGACTATATGTATATTATTATAAGCACAAGCCTTGATTACTTATTTACCTATATAATTATTATATATATACACATTCGACTATAGATATACGTGTATGACTATAGATAGATATAAATTGTGTAGTTAAGTATTGTTAAATATATAGAGTGTGTTTAGGACTAATATGTAATTAATTATTCATGTAAGGGTATTATATGTGTATATATATATATGAATTTATATAGCTAAATATATATATATTTTGTATACATGACTATCATTTTCTAGCAACCAAAAGAATTAATAAAATTTACACAATTTGTAATTACTATTCATATAATAAGAAATACCGGGTTATTACATAGATTCTCAATTAATTTTGGTGTGTTTTTGTTGCCGTAATTACTTGTATGTCCTTGGCCATATTTTTATCCGAAATATCCTAATAGGTGCCCCCCCTCCTTCTCTTCATCTTCACCAAATCGAAAATATCAAAAAAAGAATGAAAAAAAAAGAAAAGAACTTCACCAAATGGAAATAAACAGAAGAAACAATAAATAAAACAAAATTTACAACTAAACAAATTCACCAATAGAAAAGATAAATAATAAAAAAATAGCACAAATAAAGACTCAAATTTGATCCAAATCTCTTCTCAATTAAAAACCCAAATTAAAAAGACAAAACCACACAGTAAAGACCAAAAAAATAGAAAAAATCATTTCCCAATTTTGTTTGGCAGCCTCTCTCTCTGAGTATAAAAAAAAAAAAAAAGGAAGAGAAGCAACAGAAAAATACACAAAGCACATTTGCTGCCTAGCCTCTCTCTCCATCATCACCACCATCTTTCTCCTCGTCTTGGCTGTCGCAAATTATGCCGGCGGCTATTGGGTCTACTTTTATTGAATTCCACTGCTTTGATGCTCTTCGAGTTGTGCAAAATAATAAAATCCTAGATCTACAGATTTTGTGAAAGAAAATGAAGTTTGGAACCTGTCCCTTGGAGTTGGTAAATGAAGTTTAGATCTGCAGATTTTGCTCTTGGAGTTTTCTGATGAAAAAAAAAAACCCTAAATCTGTAAATTTTGGGGAGAAGATGAAGTTTAGCTCTGCGGTTGGTGAAATCGATTTGTTTGGACTTTGAAGTAATATAAGGGCAACATAAGTAATTTCACAATATGGGGGCGACAACGTAAATGCAAGCAACAATTTAAGAAAGGTTTATTTTAACTGGTCAATTTGGTCGGTCAAAATAGGAGGCATTAAATAAGCATTAACCCGGGGCTCTGGGTTTTTGAGGGTTTACGGCCGATGCGAAGTAAACGCGTGGAAATGGAGGTCTATATAGACAAACCCACGTTATCTTCTGAAATAAACGATTCCTTCAAATTTAAATTTTGATTACTTTTTCTAATCAAGCGTGCGCACTGTGTAGCTCTGGTATTAGAGCCTCGTTAGAGGCCTGATCTAAGAGTGTACTCCTGTATACAACTTGTGCCCCAGGAGCATGTCTAACGTATATTAATGTTATATTAAAATTTTATGTATTTATTTTAAAAAAGCTTGTATAGTTTGTCTCTTTATGCCATTATTCTAAAATATTGGGGTCCTTGTGTAATTTCTAATTCTGCCTGTACTAGAAATTTAGAAGTCTACTCTCCCAAAGTAGACATAGATTGTTTAAGCAAACCACTTTATTTTTGTGCTAAAAAGATAAAAGCAGCACCTTTTATGTTAAAAGGGTAAAAAAGTCTGTGACGTGTGATACTTCTGGATGAGGTATGAATTTTCTTTTCTTACTTTGGGCCTATCTTCTCTCTATTTCAGTTCATTGATTCAAGTATTTCTCTGTTGTGTGTATGTTTCATACAAATATTTTTATATTTGTATATGTATGTGTAATATTGACTGGGATAGCAATGTCAAATGAGGTCCAGTCGATACTGCACCCAAGTGCAGCAAATTTTTTTTAATTTTACCAAAAGTGACACATGTCAAATTTTTGCTGCACCTGTGCACCAAGTGTAGCATCGACTAGACCATTAAATGAATATATGTCGATGAAAAAGTACATATATATAGGCGGGCAAGCCTTTGTTCAAAATGTCCAAAGATGGAAGAATGTTTGAGCGAAAGGTAAAACAGGCTGATCATTTTTGCACCTTACAACAGTTCTTTCCAGAAAACATTCTTTGAGATTTGAAATTGAATTGAACTTTGATAATGACATTATCTATAAACAACTTATTACTGCTCTAGAACATTATCCACATATACATATTTTATATCCTTTATCATTCACCGCATGCTTTTCTCTGTGAGGTAAATAAATGTTGGGTTGATGTATTTCTTCGCCAGCAACACCAAGAATCTCCAGAAAGTCATGGGAAATGTAAGGAGAAATTTTGATTTTCTTTCAATTTATGCACCTTTGTTTGTGTTTTTGTGTGTAAAGTGCTTAAGTCAGTTTAATGGAAGTATTAAAAAGGTCAAAACATGTGCACAATTGTATGGTTAATATGCTCAACAGTAACCCCTGATGCTTTAGTGATCTTACAGGGGTTGAAATTGTAAGGTGCTCTCAAGAATGTACACGAAATAGCTACTGGGATTATGGAAGCGCAAAATCTTGGAAATAACTTTATGGAAGCTCTTGTTGCATAAGATTGCTCCGAGATGGCTGGCAACAAAGATTAGTTGATTATGGGAGTGTGTCTATTTGGATCTCTCTCTGCATTAAGTGTAAATGTTGTTACTTGAAAATTCCTTTGGGATTCTTGATCAGGGTCTTTTGTAGTCCCAGTTGCAATCAGCTAACGAAGAGAGTGAACATAAGAAAGGGTATGGCTTTAGGTGTATTGCATGCATAGAGTATTCCGTCGTTTTCAGTATTTTCAGTTTTGTTTTCTCCCTTTCACATTCGTTACTGGTCATGCTGTTTCCCTTTCTGCTCAAGGACTTGAGTTGCCATAGTCTCAGGTTATGTTTTTTGTTACTTTTATTGCAGTGATAATTAGGATAGGAAAAAGTTAGATTCAAGAATTTCGAAGGGCCCATTTGTTTTTATATTTATTCCATATTTTTAATTTTAAGATTTTAAAAGTCATTAATTATTTTTTCTTGATTTTTCTAAGGAAAAAACTTATTTAGATGGTTTGTTTGAAAATATATTATTTTATATATGTGAAAAGAAGAGCTAATAAAGTTAAACAGAGTTCATCTCTTCGCTAGAGTGCATGCTTCTGTTACTAGTTTAATTGGCATATTCCTTTTTTGAATCAGGTTTTGTGCTTGATCTTATGTTGAAGTACTACTCATCGAATTCTGTGGAAATTTTGAAGACGAAGCATTTATTGGGTAGCAGAAATATCTTCAGTATTGGCAAAGGCCCAAGTACATAAACTTCATAATGTGAGCTTAATGTTTTCAAAGTTCAGGTGGCTTCCTGTAATAATATTTCTATCATGTTTTCCTGTTGGGTCCTCTAGAACAAAGGCCAGTTATGTATCCCATGAATTTCTTTGCTACCTCATTTCATGTTTTGAGTTGGTGTTGATTGCCTACTAATTTTATCTCGACAGCTTTTAAAGGCTTAATTGCAAATTTCGTCCTGTAACTTTTGATGTCTAGCAATTTTAGTTCTGGTCAAACATCATTTCGTAATTTAGTCCTGTAATTAAAATTTTTTCGTAATAACCATCCAACAAGACTAATTCCGGCAACATGTGCGAGTCATGTGCGAAACTCAAATCGAAATAGGGTACTCCGACAAAAAAAGGACAATAATTCCGAAAAATTTTTAATTACAAGACCAAATTATGCAATAATGTTTGACCAGGACTAAAATTGCCGAACATCAAAAGTTACAGGACGAAATTTGCAATTAAGCTGCTTTTAAATTGCTTGTAGGGAGAGGGGGGTATTGAGAAACACCTTTAACTAGTTGAAGCAAAGTGAAAAAGTGGGCTTGACTTTAGGCATACAGGAGATGATCACATTGTTCTTAATTTGTTCAGTTATCCCCTTGTCCTTATGTAGAAATTTTCTTAAGCATATTACCTCACACTTCCCTGTTTCTTCTATTCTTTTTATACGTCCTCAGATTCGAGCCCTTTCGCTTGTTTCATTCTTTATCTGCTCTAAGCTTGCTGCTTTTAGGGTTTATATTCTAGGTACACACTGAAGAGGAGGACAGTAAGAAGTGAAATGAAAACAACATGAGGATGCAACCGAAAATGGGAAAAATGGACACTGATTATCAGGTATGTTGGTACTGTGTATGGTATATACCGCTCTTTGGTTCCCTATGGTTTTCCTTCTTAGTCTTTTGATCATACCTTTCTATTTCAATCTTTATAAGTCCTCCATGATGCTTTCTTGAAGCATCACACTAAGCCTAAACTGAACACATGGTGATTTGCACTATGGCAAAAGGAATTTGACATGAGAAGATCATTGCATAAGCGTATCTAAGATGTTTTTCTTTAGTACAATCTGCAATGTTCTTGGTCTAACATATATACTCTATAGATTTTGATTTGGACTTTCCGTGGGTAAAATTGGGAGAAGTGTGACGGGGATGTTGTCACAGAAGTTAAATGAGGCTCTTGGCATGCCGGATGGCACCCCTCCTCCTTGGCTCATCAATATGTAAGTTTTCAAATGCAAACTTTGTTTACCAAGCTAATATTACGCTATTAGCATAACTACAGTTCAAGGTTTTTGCACTTTTCTTAAATTTGATCCAAAGCAATTGTAGTGTTTAAGGTTTGGTATTTTTTCTTGTAAGGAAAAAATGTTATTTTAGTTATTGATATCCTTTCCTGTTGCATAATTAATTATAATGAAAAATTGGTGTTTATCTTGAAATAGGTTGGATACTTGGTTGACTATCCGTTCCTTATGGAAACACTTCTCTTGTCTTATTTTAGGTATGATTGTAAATGCATAAATTGAACTCCAAATTTTCAAGAAAAAATGTTAAATATAATCATTTAGTAGCTCTCCTTTGTTGAGGTATGATAGAAGGGACTCAACATATGAAATTATATTTTCAATGTTTTGTATGGCGTTTGAAAGGAGCTATTAGTTTCTCTCTCTCTCTCTCTCTCGATAGATAGTTTTTCTTTTATGGTGTCTATTGGAAATAATGTATTTGTTGGATGTTCTAAACCAAGTTTGCTTCATGAATAAATAAAAATGTTCTTGGCATCATGAGGTCCCTATTCAATTCAAGTTGTATCTTTCTTAATGTTTTTGTTTGCTTTTGCTAATGACATGTTTAGTCATAAGCACAAACTATGGCATTGCAACTATGTGAGAAGCTTGTTAGTGACTGGGAAGCAATTTTGGTTAAATTTATACGCTTCTTATGGAGGAAGTTAGAATGTGATTGCCTAGATTTAGAATAGATATGGAGGCCGTTACCTATTTACAACCTCAAAAGGTGAGCTTTGGAGGCATTAAAAAACTGCCTTCAATTGCTAAAAAATGCCTGCTCAAGTGCTAATAGGGGCAATTTTAAAAAAGGCCTCTATTTAATTCACGACTCCAACTATGGAGGCTAATAATTAGAAATGCCTTTGTATGTAATGGAGGCTATTTTATAGCTTTCAGAGGCAAATAAAGTGGCCCCTAAAGGCTAACTTTGTTGTGGTGGTAGTATTTAGTGGAGTGATAGACAAAGTGAAATTTTGCAGTTTTCTTGATTATTTTTCCCTTTCTTTTGTTTTTTTTTTTTTGGAGGGGTGGGGGTGGGGGTTGCTTCAGCTATGTGGATTAGTGTATGATTTTGCTTAGATTGTAACATCAAATACTAGTCTCTGTATAGTTATTCAACTTTAGCTAGTTAGATGGCATGTTAAAAGTTTGTTAGATGCTTATAAATATCTTTTAGGGATAATTACCGTTCAACACAATGTTCTAAAAACCGGACCGGACATCGAACCGGCGGCCTTACTGGTTACCGGTTCGACCGGTGTGACGTCATAAATACGTAATAATTATTAAATTAATTTTTTATATAAAAAAATAATAAATACATAAAAAAAAATAGAGAAAGTAACCTAATAATAATAATAATAACCACCAAAACAAGAAATTTACTTTACTATTTAATAAAATTCAACTCTATCATTCATCTTAAAAATCCAACTCATCATTCATCCCAAAAACTAAAAGCTAACAAATAACAATGAACAAGATAATTCGATAAACACGTCTTGTCACATTTTATATCCAAGTCCAAATAAACCCAAACAATATTAAACAACATAAAACAAAATTAATCATCATAAATCATCCAAGTGATATATTCAAAGTCTTCAATCATCATCTTCATCAATGAGGTGATTTTTTTGTTGCCTTAAAAGGCGTTGTACTTCACCATCGTTACCACTTGAGGATGCAACATCAAATCTTGATAAATTAACCTCGTCTCCTCCATCATCTAATTAATCATAAATAAATTTTTTAATAAAATAATAAAAGACTAGATAATGAATCTTTTATTAAAATAAATAAATTACTATATAACCTCTTCCTTGGGACAACTCTTCCTCAAGCATTTCCTCCAACTCATCACCATCTCTACAATTTTAGAAAAGAGATTACACAAAGTCTTCGCATCAGAGTCCATATGAGAAATATCAAAAGATTTAATAAACGATAATCCATGTGGACAATAAACCAAAAAGTTTATCAATGCCCTATGACTGTGAGCACTCCAACCATCACCCATAATTGTGACACCGATATCAACCCATTTAGCTCGGAGAGCATCGATAGTCAGTTCACATTGCTTTTTAGCTTCTTTAAGTAACGGAATCCTCAAAGCATGATAAGATGGACCAGTATAACCATGACCTATTGTTGCAATCCTACTTATTATTGATTGAAATATGGGGAATTCACAGCATTAATCGGGATACAACAATCATAAAACCACAAAGCAATAGATATATCTGTATCATGCTATCTTTCCCTACTTTGCAATGTTGCTTGAATGCTAGGTTGACTAGAATCAATACCAGCACCAGCTTTCATATAATTTCCTATATGAACAATCTTTTTCTTCTTATTACCACCACCCCCAACTTCTTTACAACTTAGATTTTGAATTTCTTCAATATCATCATCATTATCATCCAAATTCAATTTAGATGCGGCTTTTTCCTTTTTACTATTTGCAACTTCAATCAGTGTACCTTTAATTTGGAAACGCACATCCTCAGGAACTTTAAGGCACGATTTAACATTACCCGGAATGCCGGCTAGATATTGCTTCATGCGATTGGTACCACCTCCACGAATTGCTTGATCACAATATGGTCACTTCAATGTGCGAGTTTTCCCATTTGAGGGTACCTCATAGCAATGCCTCCAAGCTATGTCACTTCTATGACGGGGATTTTGCCCACTACTAGATTGTTGTACCGATTGTGATGGATTTGATGGTGTAGTGGGCGAAGAGGATCCAATATTTTCCATGTCCTAAGAACAAATTCAAAATATTGAAGTTAGTCATCTTTTTCGATTACGAAACAAAAATTACAACAGTAAATTTATGTAAGAAAATTTTGATCTTGAGAACATATTCCAATTAAACCAACACCAACTAAAGATGCAAATTGGTTCATGATAGAGCAACCACCCTTACCCAATCTTAAAATGAACCATATAACTAGGAGAAATTAATTCCATAACTACTTGAAATCACATCATAATAAAAAATGAACCAACTACTTGCATTTAATCAAAAGCAGTGAGACTTCCATCTACTGTTCTTACCAATCTTAAAAATGAACCAACTACTTGGCATTTACTCAAAAGCACAAAAAGCACAAAAAAGGGGGTTGTGTTCACGCAAGGGTACTGTGCATGGCGAGAAAACAAGAAAACTCACCTACTGCTGCTGCTGGGGAAAACAAGAAAACAAGAAAAAAACAGAAAAAATGAAGAAAATGAAGAAAACTTACCTCCTGCTCCTGGTTCACGGTGAGGCGAGATGGGGCGGTGCGGCAAGACTAGGCAGCGCGGCGAGGCGAGACAGGGAGGCGCGGCGAGGCGAGGCGGCTGCTGTGTGTGACGGGCATGAGGGTTTTTTTTACAGAGCAAATGCACTAAAGGCTGAAGCAGAGCAGGTTTCATTCTCAAAAAAAGGTCACCCCCCGTTTTGACCTAGAAAAAGGCCAAAAAAAAAAAAAAGAAATGGCTCGCCGAACCGGTTCCCGGACCAGGACCGGTTCGACCGGTTTTTGACCGGTTTTGACGTGTTCTGGGCGGTCCGAGCCACCCCCGATTTTTGAGCATGGTTCGGACTGGTCCAGCCGCCGATCACCGGTCGAACCGGCCGGTCCGGTCCGGTTTTGAAAACATTGGTTCAACACCTCGAACATAGGACACGTCAACAATTACACCATTTTGTTAAGCCTCCTTAGGGCTTGTATCGTAATGCCGTTAAATTTAGATATAACTTTTAAAATTGCCATTAAGAAAGCGGGAAATTAGGTTGGCACAATTTTTAATATTTTTTTCTTGGCCAAATTATGTTCCTCTAGGGGCTCAATTGTAAGATAATTTTAATATTAGAGGGGGAAAATGTAATATTTCTTTTTTGTTTAGTATATTATTAAAAAAATAAAATTTTGATATAATTAATTTTTTGAATTATTAGTTAACAAATTAATTAATTATAAAATAAGACTAATATAGAAAGATAAAAATAAAATTTTAAGTTGTTAAATTTATATGAAAAACATAAGGTATACATTCAATTACTTGTTTTTTGAATATTACTTAAATAATACAAATTACAACAAAATATTGTAAAAAATGAAAAATCAAGTTTAATATATCTAACATATATACATAAATATATATATATGTGCCTATGTTATAAAAAAATAAAAAATAAAAAATCACCAAGCAACAACCTCTTCCCTATTCTGATGTTGATTCTAGACAAGAGATGAGGGAAATATTGCAAACTTGTTAGGGGCATTGCTATAATTTCAGAACACAGCGAGGGAAACCATTCAAGGGGTGACGTTGTAACGACCCGGTATTTTCAGGTATTTTTAAAGTTAACTATATGATTAAATTGTTTAGTATTTATTTAGTGTTTATGTGGTGATTATTTTTGAATTAAGTATAATACTTATGTTTTAATAAGCAATCGATAAACTAAATATCTATGAGTAATAATAATAATAGGAATTGTTTCAATTTATACATATTTCGATAAACATGGATATATATCGTGAAATTTATATTTATGTGTAGATTATCTTATGATAAAAATATACTACTACATTTCAAAATATATATAGTCATATTTCGGAGTTTATATATATATATATATATATATATATATATTTGTTCTAATAACATTTCCTTGTTAAGATAAGATAAGATATGATCATTAATTGTAGATTTTTATATACTTTCAATAAGGATCATACATTACACAATATATATATATAATCGAAACATATGACGACCCTGAAATCCCGCTATTATTATTATTATTATTTTTATTATTATTATTAACATTAGTGGTTACATACATGCGTATATTATTAATTACAAAACGTATAAGGTACATTACAAACATAAGGGTACATCCAATAAAGGAGAGTATTGACTTACTAATTCTACTATATCTACAGCAAAAGGCAAAAAAACCACAAAGTACAGGTACGCAGCGGAATCCTACATCTTCCTTCCTAGTAAAACGCTTCAAAAGGTTCCTCCTCCTCATCATCATAAAGGCTAGCTTCGAAAGCATTTAAAGCATTATATAACACGAAATCAACATACGTTGAGTAGAAACATTTCTTTATACACATAAGGTGCTCGAGTGTCAAGTGCACATTAGTTACACATAGCAGGCACATAGTTTCACACTTTCTACCTTTTGTCACCTGACAGTGACCCTTACAACTACCCGGACCGAAATAACAACCAGCATATTTCTCCCGCCAGCCTTATTCTCCAATGGTCGTATCCTAGGCATACGCCTAATATTATCCTACGGCCCTCTCTCTTGAGTAGATCCCTCCATCTACCCAAGGGGGGATTAGGAGATGGAAGGGGTGTGAACTCTTCCAGCTAATCAGTAGTATGTCCCGGCAGAACACCCCTAGACCATTCCAGCACATATAGGCCCATTCACAGAATTGCAATTTGTTCACACATGCATATAATTTTTGGAAGTTTATATTATAGTTTAGTAAAGTAAGCTCCACCCTTATAAATGAAAGCTTTTACGTTTGCTTATTAAGCATACTTACTTAAAAATGTTAAATATGTATAAATATAATAGCAAAAGTATACTTAGAAGATGTTGCTTATTATAAATATATGGATAAAATATAATGAATATAAAGATATAGATTAAAATATAACTAGTATAAATATATAGATAGACAAAATATAAGATAATAAATATATGAATACTACATATATACCTATATAAAATATAGATAAGTATATATATAGATATGATAAGAATTATCTACATATACATATAAAAGTAATAAAATGAATATAAGTATATACATACATATACTTAACATATATATATATATATGAAAGTAGTCTATAATAACATATACCTATACGTACATATAAATATATATATAATTAACATATAATGAAATTAGTTAAATGAATATATAATAACACTTTAAATATTTATATGTGTATATATATATACGTACATAGATAGATATCTCCATAATCATATAATCACTTACTAAAACCTTGAATAGGTTTATATATATATATATATATATATATATACGTAAAGGACAAAGTAGGCATAAATCTATAGGATAAAGTATAATAAAAGTTCTATTTATCAAATAATAGATATGTGGAGCTTTCTTTACTAAGACTTTCAAGAACAACATATGATATTCCTCTAATAGCTCAAATAAAGTATCATGGTCTCATATTACTTCATATAAAGCATAGAACTCACATATTAGTTCAAATAAAGCATAAGAATTCCATATTATTGCAAAAAGGGTACAATAATCACATAGTATTTTCAATAAAGCATAGTAAGCACATATTACTCCAGATAAGCATATTAATCACATAATATCTTCAAGATCATACTCACAAGTCTATCCATCCTTCAACTTCCTCCCAACAAGAGTTATAATATGAAAAATTAACCATAAAGCTTTAAAGTAACATGAAGATGGCAAAAGAACTAAAACCCTCAACTTTGAGGCATGTTTGGCAAATGCTCTCACTCTAGGCCATTCAAGCTTGTTCTTTTACATTGCTTGGGCACAAGAGTATGGAGGCTTGCCCAATCTTCTCAAGAAGAAGAAGAAAAAACCCTCTACTTAAGGTATAAAAAAGTGTTCCTACCTTAGTTTCTTCCAAGTGGTGTAGTGGTTTGGAGAGAATGTAGTGTTTGGAGGAAAAATGAGAGAGAGTGTAAGAGAAGAGAGAATGGACGATTTGGGGCCAGAAAAGGGCTGAAAATGAGGATTGTGGGTGTGTAAAGTCTTGTGTATTGATCCTACAAAGTATTAGAGGCAAATATCTAAATAATATATTCATCTAAATACCTCTTCCATACATTTATATATGGTTGTCTATACATACACCTCCCTTTACTAACCACCATGTATATGTATATGGGTATGTGTGTGTGTGTGTATGTAGCTATGTATATCACCACTAATATATAATTATATATGTATATGAGGCTAGGTTTCAAGAGTGTATGTGTAGAGATATTTTGATAAAATATAGAATAAAATCAATTAAAATCAAACAAAACCTATAAAATCTGAAAACTCTTATTTATTAAGTATTTTTATTGTTTATTTCTCAGCAAAACCGAAATTTGGGTTGGAGATGTAAAAAGACCAAAATATTGCTCTTTTTTCGAAAATCGCCCAAAAATAGAAATAACATTCTAAAAATTCAAAAATTAATTTTCGCAAATAAAAATCATATTTTGACAAATAATCTCTATAAAGCAACAATTCACAAAATAAGTCAATAAGGCACTTATTCATCAAAGCAATGTACACCCAATGTATAAAATATTTACATAAAGGATTTTACCGGATCATCACAAAACATGTGTATATTAAAATTATATAATAAATTCAAGAGTATAAAATTATATAAGTATATATACATCTTCAACATGTATAAATTACAAACGTATAGATATATACATGTGTAATTTATAAATATGATCATAGGAAGTAATTTTCATTAAATTAACATACAAAACTTCATATATATATATGTGTGTGTGTGTGTATAATTCAAAAATATGTCTCTATAATTATAAGAATTATATTGTCTTGTAATCAAATCAATATATATATATATATATTTCGGAAGTTTGAAAGATATAAGAATAATTCTTTAACACTTTATAATTATAGGAATTATTAATTTATATATAAATATAATTAATATATATATATATAAAAAAAATACTCCAATATATATATATAGGTATAACATATTAGGATATTTTCTTGTGTCACATGTTCAAATATCATTTTCTTATGTCATTTTTTTTAATAAAATTATAAATATAAGATAAGATATGATTACATCAGATATGATTTTATAATATTATATAATATGATTCCACGAGACATGATTACATAAGATAATGTACATGTGTTTGAATCTTACTTAGGTTAATATACACTTGTATGGTTGATTTTGAGAAACTTAACACTTCTTATCATTATACTAAATTAGGATAACACATAAACATCGTAGGGAAAAACATATACAAAGCACTACTAGAAAAATTATTTTTTGCGATTGATTTTGGCTTAAATCGATCACAAAAACAGATATGACCGAATTTGTGACAAAAAAAATCAGTCACAAAAACCTTCGTCACGATTTTTGGTGATCGAATCTGTGATTGACTACTTTGTGACCGACTTTGTGACTGAACTTTTAGTCACAGAAAAAAATAATAGTGACTGAAATTTCGGTCACAGATAGAATGAATAGTGACCAAAGTATCGATCACAGAATGAAGGGAATAGTGGCCGAAATTTCGGTCACAAATTAAATTAATAGTGGTCGAATTTTCAATAACAGAATCAAGGAAATAGTGATCAAAATTTTAATCACAGAATGGAAAGAATAGTGACCAAAATTTCGGTCAAAGATTAAATTAATAGTGACCGAATTTTGGGTCACAGAATCAAGGAAATAGTGACCGAAATTTCAGTCATAGAATGGAAAGAATAGTGACTGAAATGTCGGTCACAGATTGACTGAATGGTAACCGAAATTTCGATCACAGAAGGGAAAGATAGTGACTGCAATGTCGGTCACAGATTGACTAAATGGTGACCGAAAGTTCGGTCACAGATCGAATGGAAAGTATAGTGACCGAAATTTTGGTCACAAAATGAATGTATAATAGTGATCGAACTTTTGGTCACAAAATAAATAAATAGTGACCAATTTTTTGGCCGCAAATTGAAAAGGAATAGTGACTGAAATTTTGGTCACAATAATTTAGAAGCATTTATTGATATTATATTTTGTGACTGAAAAATCGATCACAAATTTGCAACCACTAATTTTTGTAATTGTATTTTCGGTCACAAACCTGACATGTAATATGAATTCCAACTGTTTCAATTTGCAAATTCCCCAATTCTTTTGGTTTTTTCAAAACCTAAAATTCGCTGTCAAAATAACACCAATATTCACAAAATATACACCAATAAAAATTATAATATTCTACATAATTCAATACTTATCATTATAAAATCGCAAACATTCATCCACCAATCATGATCAACTCCAAATTATCCATCCATCATGTCTGATCAAGTCATATCTTTATCCACAAAAAGCATCACCTTCCTCAAATCTTCTACATATATACATATATATTCACCAAATATAAATAACAAGATAATTGTCAACATCATATATCATTCTCATCATTGTCACCGTCACAATTGTTTTGACCTATTAACTTGCTCGTTTTCAATGATGATGATGTAATGAAACGGACTTTGGTAGCATGTGGTGGGGGTAGAAATCTATATGTGGGTGGCATAAAATTGGTTATTTGAGCTTGCGAACTTGATGGAAAGGGTGTGAACCTTTGCATTTGACTCATGGACTATTGGAAGGAGTCAAACTTTGCAAACAAGTTTAAAATTGAATCTTGCAACTTTACGTTCTGCTCCTGAACTAAGTCAATTTTTTTCTTTTGCTTCTCAATCTCCTTTGATTACTCTTCGATCTTCATCTTTTGCTCATCTACTTGAAGTTTAAGGGCCCTAGTCTCCTTGCCCTCCAATGCGCCTCTTGCTCAAGGAACAACGGTTGATCGAGATTGGCAAGACTTTAAAGTTTGGCCACACCTGCAAGACCATATGCCTGGCCTTTTTTCAAACCTCCAACTGTGTCCATCCACACCTAACAAATGAAAACAAACGGACAATCAAAATTATGCATCTCTAAATATAGAAACCAATAAAATAAAAAGTTGATTACATCAAGCTCCGTTTGCTTCTCACGCTCAGTGCCATCCTCATTCTCACTCGAAGTTGCGTCACTGCTTCCAAGAGCAACCCACTTGTTTTGAAATGATTCCTACATGTAAAACAAACAAAACAAATTAAATATTTAAAACAAGAATGAACAAACAGTATATACAAGTTCAAAAATATTACTCAGGTTGATATATAATATTACTTACGATAGTATTTTTTGCACAATCATTCACAAACACCCGTTCACCTTTCTTATTTTTTCTTGAGTGGAGACATATGAAAGCTTGAACAAGAGAAGGTGTTTCACCCGTTTCTACCTCCTACAAAGAAAAAAATGATTAAAAATAAATTATAATTAATGCTAAATAATGATATATAGACAATATAATTACCATTCTATTCATATGCGTAAGGTGGATAATAGAACCACCCGAGTGAGTTGGGAAGCCTTGTCTGTTACAATCTGATGCTCTATTCTTCTTAGCTTGGGCACATTTTTTCTTATATCTCTCTTTAGCCCACTGTTGCCTCAAATCTTCCCAATATTCATCATTTATCCAATGAGACTTTTTGTTCTTTTCATGTGCCAATATAATTTACTTTTTAATAGCACAACCCCACGATGATTGAAAATTGCATTAATCTCATCTTGATTTTCTTCTACAAAAATTCGTTAAATTTTGTGAGAGTAATGTTAGATATTCTTATATAAAAATGTCATACAAATACAAATATATGTGTGATTACCTCAAACTCTCCAAACCACTTATCCCTTTGAGATTCAGGGAATTTTTTCCAAGATTTCCATGCCCCTCCAAATGACTTCTTCACAATAGTTGTTATCTCATCAACACACTTCTTATTATCACTGAACCTATATGACCACACATACAAAGATTAATAACAATAAAAGTTGAATAATGTAACACTAAGAATATTAAAATAAAAATTATCACTCTAATCTGTGAGGCTGAATGAATGTCTTACCAACTGTACTATCATTGACACTATTTTCAGTACTCGGTGTAGCAGGAACATTTATACCACTAGGATTAGCATCAGGAGGGGCTAACTGTGATGACTCCATACGCTACATAGCCATGTTAGTTGGTGGAGGCATCGTCGAATGAGATGAAGATGGAGTGGACATCTTTCCTTTTCCTTTCTTACCACCACCTGCCATCTGTTGCACGATTCTCCAAATAAATTTATATTAAGCATGTTGAGTATGAAAAAGATGAAATAGAAGTAAATAGTTAATACACAACAAAATGATATCAAAAGATGTTCTTGATACAACATTTTTAACACATACATGAAATTTGATGATATTCGCAATTTCATTTGATTAAAGTTCACAATAAAACAACCATAAGTACAATAATCAATTATTCATCTCCATTATCTTCACTGTCACCTTTTTCACCATCAGAAAAATCGGATTTGTCTTCTTCAAATTCATCCAAATGTTCGTAATCATCTAACTGTTCAACGTTTTCTACGGTTATTTATTCACTATATCCGGTGTTGTCAACTAAATTCCCAATTGGATCAGTATCATCAACAGAATTGACAATATTAGATGGTTCCTGCAAAGCATCCTCCACATTATGGCCTCCATCAATTCTACTTCTTGGTCTAGTGTTGATTACAAAGCGCCAGTGAATTTTATCTCTTTTGTTACCAGGATAAGGGACATAATAAACTTGAGAAGCATGCTGGGCAAGAATGAATGGATGAAATTTTGGATAACTTTCATTTTGTTTTATCTCAGCAATGTCGTACTCTTTGTGTAACTTAATACCCCGGTTAGAGACTTAATTAAACCAACGGCAATTAAACCACACAACTCTTTTTTTCGGACTACCCGAATACTCAAGTTCAATCACTTCCTTAAGTTTCCCATAAAATTTGGAGGATTCTTGACCTTTTACACACACACCAGAGTTACAAGTCTTCTTCTGTTGTGCTACCGAGTCTATATGAAAAACGTATCCATTGACATAATATCTAGGCCATGTCTTGACTTCATTTATAGGACCCCAAGCTAGATCACACAAGTATTGATTTTGTACCATATTATCGGGATTGTGAACATATTAACAATATGTTGCAAAATTGGTTAGTAACTTAGAATTTCATTCATAGTAATAGATTTATAATTTCAACTTCTATTTAATTATCATACTTACACATAATTTAAACTACTCTACAAAATGCCTTTCAACAGATTCCTCAACTTGTTGGTCTGTAAGGTATGGCCAGAAATGTTGAGTCATGGTTTTACACGTCCTAAAACATAGAATTCGTTAGTAATGTTCAAAATGTATTAGTTTATAAATTTTAAAATTACAACTACTGAAAGTACTTACTCGAGAAATGACAATATTTAATCACAATTAATGAGAACATGAAGTACGGCAGCTTTCCACTCATCAATTGTTAGAAATCTAGTATCGGACTTACCAGCTGGATCGCCGTGTTGATTAAAACATGATAGGGTACGTGGAATTTCATCATTAGAGCTTCCCACTTCATTTCATCGACAACTCGTGCTTTTCGATTGTATATGTGATTCAAAATAGTATGATGAGAAATAAGCCAACTCTTAAGCTAGATATGCTTCATATATAGATCATTCGACTCTGGCTCTATTATTAACCATACTCTTCAAATCATGTAAATATCTCTTAAATGGATACATCCATTTATACTGGACGGGACCACACATGACTGCCTCGTAAGGTAAGTGGATTGGCAAGTGCTCCATCGAATAAAAAAAATGCCGGTGGAAAGATGCGTTCCAATTTACACAAAATGACTTGTATGTTTAACTCCAAGTGTAACAAGTTTTCCCCCCATAATTCTGTTGAACACAACTCTCGAAAAAACTGACTTAACTCAGTTAATGGTGTCCACACATTTTGAGCCAATGCACTAGGAAACAATATTTGCATAAACACATGACAATCATGACTTTTCAAACCATGTAATTTACGCTTTGCCTTGTCCACACATCTTGCCAAATTTGAAGCATATCCATCTAGCATTTTTAAAATCTCAAGCCATGAACAAAAGTCTCTCTTTTGATCCTCACTTAACGTGAAACTTGCCTTTGGTTTCTCAAATTTCCTATTCGGCAAACTTCTTAAGTGTAACTTTGGTCGTTTACAATACTCAACCAAGTCTATTCTTACCTTCTCATTGTCTTTGCTTTTGCCCTTTATATTCACAACAGTGTTAAGTACATTATCAAAGACATTCTTTTTTATATGCATTACATCTAAATTATAGCGCACCAAATTGTATTTCCAATAAGGCAAATCCCAAAATATATTTCATTTTGTCCAGTTGTTTTAACACACCATAGCCAGGTAGTTTGTTATTATCAACAGGCACATCAGTTATCTTTGGAAGATCACAAACTTCTTGCCATACATCTTTACCACTCAATCTTCTAGGTGGTTCTGACATCTCACATCGTCTCTTGTAGAACGCATCTTTATTCAATCGAAATGTATGATCAAGAGGCAAAACTGACAATGGCAATCAAACCAAGATATTTTTCCACCATACTTTAATCTGAATGCTTTAGTATGTTCCATATAGATTGGGCATGCCAATTTTCCTACTATCATCCATCCAGAAAGCAACCCATATGCAGGAAAATTGTTAATTGTCCACATAAGTGCTGCCTTCATGTGGAAATTTCTTTTTGTCAAGATGTCATAGGTATCAACACCTTCTAATCATAAAACCTTCAACCCATCAATCAAAGGCTACAAATACACATCAATCCTACTTTTTAGGTTGTGCGGACCGGGAACCAAGCAAGTTAAAAACATGTTTGGAGTCGCCATACACATCTCGGGAGGTAAATTATATGGTGTGGCAGATTGACAGAATGGATTAAACCCATTTGCACATAATTTGAGCCTTACATTCCTTGGTTTAGCATTGCCACAAGCACATTATGTTAAGAAAGTGCCAAAAAAATTTCACTCCCAAAGTTTCCAAAGCATTAGTAAAACATCAAGTGAGTTCAAAACATCTTATAAGTTCGTTGTTTCTCGAATGCTGAAGTGCTTTTCGAGAAGTAGGTCATTGTATCTTAGAAGACGATTGTCAAAAAATCGTGAGCACCAGTGCAAGGCAATTTTGTTTTGCTAAAGACAAAAAATCCAACTCTTGTCTCGACCTAATTTCATAGCTTAATCGATCACATCCCTCGTAAGCACTACTTTCCAGCAAATACTAATATTATTTTAATAGCAAAATAGGGTCTTTTGTTTAGTGAGAATCTCAGGGCTATTGATTTATCGAATAATTATCTATCCAAAAAAAAATTCCCTTTATATGATGCGGATAGATTTACCAATGTTTAGTTTCCAAATACCAATTTTTGTAACATATATACTCGAAACAAACAAACATATCAAAATAAATAAATTATATATACTAATTTGTTTCTTCAAATTTCATTAAATTTATCTAGGTAAAACTATAAGTTAATTGCAAAGCAACTCAAGGTAATACTTAATCTAGGATTTTATATTTTTGTTCTTGATCGAAGACTATAATTACATATTTTGATGGAAAAATACAGCAAATTTTGACTAGATAAATGCTAAAAAATTGCACCTTATAATTTAGGGATTATTATATTTATCGTACTCTAAGCATTAAGTGTTTGAATTTTTGTCCTTTATGTTTAATGTTTTCAATTTTCGTCCTTTATCTTCCAAAATTTTTAATTTTAGTTCGATTTTGGACTAATTTGAAAGCTGGAGCTGACGTGGCAAGTTAAATTGGGAATTTTTGATTTTTTTTCTCTATTTTGGTTGGTGTGGCGATAATGTAAGCACCATGTTGTATTTTTATTATAACACATGGATTAAAAAATATTCAAAAAAACCACATATGCACATATATTCCACACACACACACACACACACACACACACACACATACATACATACATACATACATACATACATATACATATATATATATATATATATATATTCTCTCACACACACACATACATATATAGATTCACAAACATATAGACACAAACATTTGGGGGAGAAAGGGGTGGGGGATGGGATGGGTTACGGGAGAGAGGGTAATGGGGTTGGAGAAAATTTGGGGTGGGGAAGAAAGGGGCGGGGTTGGGGGTGGGGATTTGGACAGGTGGGTGGGGGTAGGGTGTGGGAGAGAGGTGGGGAAGAAAGGAATGGGGTTTTGGGGGATGGGGGTAGCTAGGGTGGGAGAGAGATGGAGAAGAAAGGGGTGGGGTGGGGGGTGGGTTGGAGTTAGTGAAGAAGATGATGAATAGTATTTTTTTAAATTTTTTTTCTTTTTTTTAATTAATTAATTTATTTTTGATCAAAAAATTATTTAATTTATTAATATATATATATATATTAGATTTTTTTAGAAGAAGATAGGAATTTTTTAAAATTTTTATATTATTTAATATGTAATTTTATATTTATCAGAAAGAAACATATATATATATATATATATATAAAATTTAATCTATTTGGATAACTAATGCTTAGTGGATGACGTATTTGTCCATGTAGTAGAAGAAAACACAATTAGCATCTACAATGACTGCCACATTAGCCAAAATGGAGGAAAAATCCGAAAATCCCCAATTTAAGCTGCCACGTCAGCTCCAATTGTCAAATTAGTCCAAAATCGGACTAAAATTGAAATTTTTGAAAGATAAATGACGAAATTTGAAAAAGTTAAACATAAAGAACAAAAACTCAAACACGCCATACTTAGAGGACGAAAAATATAATAATCCCTATAGTTTATATTTGGACTCATACATTTAGAATTGATAATGGGGGTGTTGAGGAATCAGCTAAGGTCCTATTTACGAAAAGAGAAAAAAAAAATGAATACAAAAATTAGATTTGATAATTGAGATTGGTTATATATTAAAAAACAGAAGCCAAAGAGAACAAGCTTGTATAATGACAATTTAGTTTAATTTATGCTTTCAACCAATATATGATAGTACTTTGTGAAACAATACAATTGTTTCATCAATTTGCGATTGATTCTGCTATGGTTTCATTAATTAGCAAATTTGTTTTAAGACACTCTTATCATTGTAGGCTCCATTGGGGAAAAAATTATAAGAGGAAAATAATTTGCACTTCTATTCTGTTTTATTGTCTCAAATGACTTGCTTTCAGATCTATCATGTTAAGGTTTAAGCATTTCAATGTGAAATACAATTCTGCTAAAAGAAGTAATTAAGAAAATACCGGACTCAAACTTGAATGCAAAAGGAGGATTTGATTTAAAAAAAAATAAGTGAAAAGCAAAAGAAAATTAAGATATTAGGAAATGGAAGTATAAAGAATTGATTAATAACATAATAACGTACAAAAACACTACTTTATCTAAGGGGACAGAAATTATGGTAGAAAAGGAGTATCATACTGAAATACTGAGAAAAATGAAACAATTGTAGATATTCTAACAAGATATAAAAATGAAACAAAATAACTATATGAAGAAGATGACTTTATTAGCAAAACAGGGAAATGAGTTTATCAACAAGTTCACGTACGCACATTAATTATAAACTATTGTATCGGGCATACTCGATGCATGTGAAAAAATAAGGAATAAAATCTAATCAAATGATTAAGTTTTGATATTATAAAAGTAACTTTTTATATTAAATTCTTTATTTAAATTCATATGTTTTTAACTATTTTATTATTTATACTATCTTTTTAGTTATTTGATATATATTTGTTAAATTTATGATAAACCAAATAAATATATTCAATATAAAATATTCGTTTCATTAAAATAATAAATAGAAAAATAAAGTCGAATTTTTGATTAGAAATATGACTATATGGGAGAAGAGAGAGGAAATAGACGAGAGTAAAAAAAAAAAAATAAGAAAAGCACATTATTGGAGAGAGCAGAAGGACATAGTTAAAAATTGTCAGAGGCATATTGTAAAGATCACAATTAAACACTCCAAAAGAAAAAGTCAAAATCCTTCACACTTAACACAATAGTATAGACAAATAGAAATATAAAGTAGAAGGACTATGACTGTATTAGAGGAAAGAGGAAAGAGATGAGCGTAAAAAAAAAAAAAAAGAAAAGCACGTTGTTGGAGAGAGGAGAGTGGGAGTAGTTAAAAATTATCAAGGTTATATGGGGAAGATCACAGTTAAACACACCAAAAGAAAAAATCCCTCACACTTAATATAATAGTATAGATAGTATTATATGTTATAAAAAATGGTTGAAAAATAAAAATAAACTGAAAAATTATATAATTCGTAAAAAAACTTGAAATTAATAAACTATAGTTTAAAGGATAAAAAGTTTAAAAAAATATATTGCTTAGATCAATGAAAAGTGACTATACAAAAACAAAATAAATAAAAATCAACAAATAAAAATGCATAATTAAGTAGATAATAACAAGTAATTAGTTAAAAAAAAATATCGTCACAAGGTTTTCCACATGTCAAATTGAATTATTGAAAAAGAAAATCCATGATTAGTAGAAAAACTATAATAAAAATAAGAAAATAAAGCATTTATGTATAGTATTATCACTTCAGTAGTTTTATTGTTAGAATTAATAATTCATAAAATATATATTAACAAAGGAAGTATCAACTTTAATTGGGCAATAATACCTTACTTCATATTTACACTGTTGAGTTATGATATTTGAAAACCAAACTTGAAAAAATAAATTTTAAATAAGCTTGAGACATTAAATTTCTAGTGATGATAAAACGAAAACTAAACATTGGACAATAGAATCAAGTAATGAAAGAAAGTTAAAACCAAAACCGAAAAGCATATGAAATTTTGATAAAGTAAATCATTTTCTTAAAAGGAAATGGTTCTTTTATTTGAAAAAACAAATAAAAAAAAACAAAAGAAAGAAAAAATTTACTTTAAGTTCGGTTTACCTTAATTTCAATGCATATGTCTCAATCAAGCTCCAATCTCTCAAGGCCTCTAACAAACGAGACTCAGTCATGGTTACTTAATTTGTGTATCAATGACTAATTGTTTCACTGTTAATTGAAAGTCCCATTTAGATAAGGTACTGTACTTCTCTCGAGCTGTGTTTTTAATAGTAGAGTTTTTCTTTTTATAAGCAAAATAATTTTGTATTTGAATGTATTAACAAAAAATATTTTAAAATGTGTTTTTATTTGAAATTGATTTCAATAGCTTTTAAGAAAAATCACTTTTGATTTTTTTTTTTCAAACTTTTTTCGTTGAAGTGATTTCTTTTTTTTTTCCAAAAAATAAGTTCCTCTCTTCTAAAAATAGATCCATTCAAACTGGCTCTTACTCCCTTATATTTAGACTTAATATTTTCTATCACTTTTTATCAACTTACTATTGTCCCATAAGTTTAAGTCTGAATTTGTTCTCTTTCGTTTACTTATATACTTTTAGATGATAAGTGATGAGAATGTCATCATTGAAAGGTGTAAAAAGTCTTATCTTTCAACACAATTTGATTTATAAATAATAGTAGGATAATTGAACGTTCTAAAAGTTTGACGAAAGTACTCAATGGAGTTAGGTCATATAGCTTTTCTATATTCCCATCGGTCATGCACTCAGTTCTCGAATTAATAAATTGAGTATTTAATTCTCACTTTAGAAAAATTTAAAATTTTTTAATTCACATATTAAGTTTTAGTAGATCGCACACTTATACTTTATATATAATGTTAAAAAGAAAATTATTAAATTATTAATATTCTTTCGATAAATAAACGCTTGCAACTATTTTTTGATTTATACTCTTGAGGGAAAATATGCACAACCTAATAAAATATTGTATAAATGAACTTTTATTGATATAATCAGTATCTAATAATTCTAATTGCTAGATAGTGAGTAAATATATATGAGATAATACGCTAATTTTTATTTATGAGTTCTCATACTCAAGCTTTTTGTGTATAAATTAATACATTTGTATGAAAAAAATTAGGTTGTAAGAAGAATTAATAAATTTAGTTAATCAAATTAAATTATCAATAATATAATTCAAGTGTAGCATTTAATAAAATTATTTTGCTTATACTCCCTCTTCAAATGTGCTTTACATTTTTTTTTTGATGAAGAAATATGCATTGCATTGAATATATATGATTTAGTATTATATATAAAAATATTTTTTTATTAGACACTTTAAGGCGATCTTACACCTAGCTCTTTTTTTTTTTTTTTTAAGTTTTGCATTTGCTCACGCACTCGCACATGCGCTTGTTTTATGTGACCTAGGTAAGGAGTATATTTTTAAGGTGGAACCTATATTTAAAGGGTGTTTGATCGAACTCACAAACTTTTCAAAATATATTATAAGATAGTGCAAAGTGTTTGGTAAAAATTTAAAAGCATGAGCTTATAAGCTCATCAAATAAGATACTTAAGAACTTTTAAGTTTTTTTTAAAAAAGTAAGGAGATGCCAACTTATTTTTTAAAAACCTACCAAACTCCTTCGTTTAATTTCAACAAAATTAATTCTAATATTATCATTACTAACATCTTACAAGTTACATTCCATTTTATTTATCAAAATACTTTAATAACTTATCATTAAGTTATTAGATTCAATATTAGTTAAAAGAAAAATAAAATTCAATATCTTATAAATTCTTCAAACATCGTATAAGATACGATGTTGTTTAGCCAAACACCCTTTTATTAGTTGTTTCTAAAAAAAGTATTCAATGAAGGAGTATAGTTTTAAGGGTGGAACCTGTACTTAGCTAGCTGTTTCTGATATATGTTTGGTATGAGCAATGACGTGATTAATTAAGGATTTCAAGAATTAGATAACATTAAATAGAAGATACGGAAAGATACACGCAATATTAAATAATAAAGATATTTTTCCACAAGCTATAAAATATTTCACGTGAAATGTGCACTGACTTTGACATAAAGATAAATAAGTGACTTAACTATAAAAAATGAAAGAGAATATTGTTGTTAAGTGAATACCGATATTGCCCATTAGTATTAACCTCTCTTCCAACCATTAAATGATCAGTAAATCCGGGCGATTCATACTTTATAATTTGAAAACACCTTAAATAAGGATTTTCCACCTTCAAAAGAAAAAAAATAACATATTGTACCATATAAACCCATTAGTTTTGATATCAATGCATCCTCACTATTTTTAGGTCAAAATTTCATTGAAGTTAATTTCTTGTGAGGCCAAAATTGCCAAACTAAAAAGTACTACCTCCAAAATCATGGACGTGGTTTGTAAAATCTATTTAATGTATTTTACCTTTTCACCAAATAAAAAAATAGAGTAATAATCCCTAAAATAAGACTAGAGTTTTTTCAACTAAAACTCTTTATTTTTCAAATAAAATCTGAGGAAATTTTCAAAACTAAATCCAGCAATTCAAGTGCAACTGGAGCAATGATACGAAAATTGAGAGAAGTACACAATCATTTATTCAACATAGTTGTCAGACTCCTTATTATAGTAAGAAGAAAATTTATTTGCTACTTATTGTATTGAATATCTTTTTTGAAAAGTTTTGTTTTCACATAGTGAATAATTTTGTGTTAATCAATATTAAAATATCAAATGATGACTTTTTTTGAAACCATTAACATGAAATTATAATCTATTGCTTGATTTGCTACTGATTGTGGTCCAATTTTTTTCTCTCCCTTAACTATTTTCACCTTCTTTTATTGAAGAGCTCATTCATTTTTGTTTTAACTCCAAATATTTGCTCTTGAAATTAGTGATATAGTTTTACAATTTTCATGTTACTTTAAAAAAATAAACTTTAATAGGCAAAAGTCATATCTCTCATATATTAGGAAGATTTGATGACTATTATTTCATGTTATACGTTGAAGTTAAGAGTAAAAAATATATTATGTGTTTTAGGCTGACAATTTTACCCTCACAAGAAATCAAGGCCGATGGATTTTTTGGCCTAAAAATGATTAGAGTGCATTGATGTTAAAATTAAAAATTTTCTAGGGTGCAAGCTACTGTATTTTTTTCAGAGTGTAGAATGAATATTTAATGTGTTTTCAGGGTAGAAAGTGTAAATCGCCCAATAAATATTGAAATCCATTTCAAACCAGTGTATGAAGGCGGATACATATAACATATGCATTTATGTATACATTTAATTCAATAGCCGTGCAAAATAAAAATAAAATACAATTTAATAACGTATTTAAATTTATTATATAAAATATAAATTTTCATCACAATAATTAAAAATAAAGTTAAAGAAAATTTAACTGTATAATTAAAAATCAATAGGAAACAAAAAATATAAGATTAGGTTGCACAGTGCAGAGAAGAGAAGGAAAAAACAAAGAGTCGAATAGTTAATAGGAGAGAGTAAAGAGAGGAGAGTAAATAATGGAGAGAAAAGAGGAGAGCAAAGTTCAAAGTCAAATCGAAGATATCAAATAGTTATTAGAGGGTGTTGGCGTTTTATAAAAGAATATAGATAAAAAAAAAGTATAGACAATGAATTTAATTGTTCTTCATTGTGCATTTAAGTGAATAAATAAAACCCCGTTAGAAATCATATTGGGATTGACACATATAATTTAAACTTAGGGTAAATTACATCTATACCCCTTGAGGTATAATGTAATTATAAATCAATTCCTCTACTTTTAAAAATTACACATATTTTGCCGAGGAATGTATCACCTTAACAAAATTAGCGTTTATCAAAGCGAGATGTAACTGTGAGTTGTATTCTGGTGTTTGTCGTAGGGTTTTCAAATGGAATTAGCATGATATGATGTTGACAATTCCAAGATGCAAAAGGTATATATGAAGTCAATTCTCAAGAAGCGGAGGTATTGGATTTAAGAGCTTAAACTCCTCAAGCACCCTCGCATAAATAAACTAGACTAGACCCCATGCTACATTCGGTATTATTTTAAAAGTATAATATCGTGAATAACTTATGAATACATATTAAATTTGATTACTATAAATCTGTAAAAGATAAGATAAACAAGTAAATAGATCACAAATATGAAAAGAAATTATATTTTGACCAGTACAATAGATGAAAAAGTTAATATGCACCAATATTATCATGAACATCTTATTATTTTAAATATATTTATTCTCAAATTTCATGTGAATCTTGACCGTAGACTATATATATTCTAACTTAATAAAAGTATAAAAATAATGATAAAAAAAACTTATTCTGAAACTTAATTATATTTAACCACTAATTACGCAATTGTCTAGATTAATGGACGCAACAAACATCACAGAGCAACCAATACATAAGATAGAACACCAATTATGTAAAATAAAAAGAACCAATAAACATAAAAGCCAGTACAACACACGATTATGTAAACAATTCAAAACGGGCTTACAACGAGGACCTCGGCCCAAATTCCAAATATTGCAAGAAAAATATATAAAACACAACTGCAATAACCAAACTAAATTGATCGAAAAATAAAACTCAAACCCACCGCCCACCCCCTCCCTCCCCAAAGAAACTATAAGGTAAAAAGACAAAAAACCAACCACACCGATGTAAACTGAATCGAGCTTCCACAATTTGCACTAACAATTAGGGTTGTAAATGAAAAACTAAAAATTCAATTATCGTTCGAATCCATATTCGTTTATATTCGTTTATAAGGCAAAATATCCATA
Organism: Petrea volubilis; assembly: GCA_026212405.1. Classification (NCBI taxonomy): domain Eukaryota; kingdom Viridiplantae; phylum Streptophyta; class Magnoliopsida; order Lamiales; family Verbenaceae; genus Petrea; species Petrea volubilis. The sequence goes on along the minus strand of CM047875.1, from coordinate 2,205,316 downwards.
TCCATTTAAAACAGATATTATCCGTTTGCAATTATGGATATCCGATCATAAATGGATACAAATATGATAATTAGATATCATATCCGTTTAATATATGTTCCAAACACATATCTGTTTATACGTTCAATTATGTGTAATTAGTTGTATTTATTAATAATGTCCAATAAATAATGTTTGAAAAAAATTGACGTATATGTATACTAAAGTTTTTATGTGTTTTTAATAATATTTCATTTTTTTAAAAATTAATTGATTTATTTATTGAAATAATTTTGTAAAATTCATTTCGTGATTAATACTTTTAAAATACTATATTTTTAATAATCATATGCATTATATTTAATATATTATCATATATATATAGAAATAGAAAAAATAATTAGTTCCATATTATGTGAATGTTTATAAGTGTTGTTTCAAATAAACTATATGAATTTTTTTAATGGATATCGTATTTTTATAACTCACAAATATATAAAAGGAATAAATAAATAAGCATTTATGAATTTTAGGTGTCATTAATGAAAGTGTATGATATCTATGTATGTGTGTATATATATGTATATAACTATAATATTTTGTAAATAAGTGGATAATATATAAAAAAATATATATGACTAAATTGTATACACACAAATTCAAATATTCAATTAATTACAATTGAATATCAATTATTTAGAATTGAATAAGATACTTGAATATTCACAATGGGACACAGATATTCAAACATTTATAACCGAATATAAATTTTTTAAAGAAATTACAATTGGATATGAATATATCCGATATCAAGCGGATATGGATATGGATATGGATATTGAGTTTAGATATCCGTGAATATTCATATTTGTACCGATATCCGATAAAATTAAATGGATACAAATATGAAAATGATATATCTGATCCATTTAACATCCGTTTACACCCATACCGACAATTTAAGCACATTTAAAATTCAATAATAAAGCATACGCATATTTGAATGAAAAAAGGGCAGAAAATCAGTTATTTGTTACAATATACAACCCCACTTGCATTAAATATATATATATATATATATTTATATATATAACCTGACAATAATAACATTAAACCAAAATATTACGTAGAAAAACATAATACAATCTCAAAAAAATGTCTAACAATAAAATAACACGCCGTACATTACAAAGACCCATACCTAATTAATAGTATTATAAATAAGATCTTAAAACCATTGATCAAAAAAATGTGTACTAATCATACGTATGCAACACTATTATAAAAAGGCTAAACAACACCACGTTGATAATAAAAGCCAAAGGCACATTCCAAAAAATTCAGTTGTTCAATCTGCTGCACCTCCAACACATGTGCTCTCTAGGTGACTAGTCGACTCGCACGACGTGCTGCACGGTGCCCGCACACCGCCTACTCGATGTGCACGACATGCCTCAGGAGCACGTACAGCGCCCCGGGACTCAACCTCGTCCCGCCTCTTAGGCCGTCCCGGGACTCAGCTTAGTCGTGCCTAGGCCACCACGGGAGAAAGCCCCATCGTGCCTAGGCTGCCCCGGGACTCAGCCTCGTCCCGCCTAGGCCGCTTTGGGACTCAACCTACTCGCGCCTAGGCCTCCTTGGGGCTCAGCCTTGTCCCACCTAGGCCGCCAAGGGACTCAGCCTCGTCGCGCCTAGGCCATCCCGGGACTCAGCCTGGTCGCACCTAGGCCACCACGGGACAAAGCCTGATCGCGCCTAGGCCGCCCCAGGACTCAGCCTAGTTGCGCCTAGCCCGCCCCGGGACAAAGCTCCGTTGCGCCTAGGCCGCCCCGGGACTCAGTCTCGTCCCGCCTAGGCCATCCCGGGACTCAGCCTAGTCGCGCCTAGACTGCTCCGAGACTCAGCCTAGTCGCGCCTAGAACGTCCAACGATTGTGAACCATTACAACCAAAAGATTGATTTATAGAAACAATTCAATAAATCAATCAAAGGCAAAACTAAGCTATATATAATCAAATATATCCGATCTCTTCATCAACGTCCAACGTTTTCCCTCTACTCATACAATCTAAACACCAGCCCACTCTCTTACTGGCATATTTATCAAATGCCACTGCATAATACGTAATAGTATATATTTCATTTGGATGGGCTTTTTTTTTCAAGAAAAAACACTTATTTTTAAAAAAAAACACTTCAAGAAAAAATTACGTTTGAATGGGCTTTTGAAAAAAAATAAAAGCCACAAAAAAACCTAAAAATGGCTTTTTTCAGAAGTTGTCCCAGAATAGCTTCAAATAAAAGCAACTTGTAAAGCACTTTTAATTACTGTATCCAAACACAAAATTGCTTGAGTTTTAAAAAAAAAGCTATGCTACAAGAAACACCATTCGAAAAGTATTTTTTTTAAATCCATCCAAACATGCCCATAATCACATAGTATCAATTGCACACTACACCACTTAATAAATTCATTTAATGCGTACGATTACGTCATGCAATAAACGTTCCAAAATCTACTAAAAAGCCAGTGAACCAACATCCCCAACAATTATTGAATCGTCAATTAATGTTAAATGTAATATAACGTCAAGAGTCGGGTGTACAACTAAACCAGAAACAAGCACTGTGACTATTCATCCTAAACATTTGTTCCGCTCCCACCACACTGTTCATTAATAAAATAAACGACATAACAATGTTAATGGAGGGATATACATGCAACCCATAGCAACCATCATCAATGTATAACGTCACAAAACCTGGCAAAAACTCCAACGCACAATATTCATTGACACCACCCACTCCCCAACGAGGTACACACAATAATCACACCTATTTCCTATAAATAACTCCTAAACACATTTATCCACACTCACGACTAGAATTCGAAACACCCCACTCAAAATAGGGAGGAAAACAATAGTGGTTAAAAAAAGTTTGACATATCAAGATTTCAGTTATGTGGGATTTAGTCATGCATCCTGGCGTTTGGCTAAAAAAAATGGAAAAAAAAATTCTTCAACTTCTTGTGCACACAAAACTACTTCGAAAACGCCGAAAATTTAACAATGCAACAATCAGCTGACAAACATTCAGACATAAAGCAACAAAAGAAAGAGCATGGACTTTCATTATAGAACATATGCAAACAAGAAAGATATATATGCCCTCCATATCGTGAAAACAAAGTTCGATGAAATCTACAATATATATATATATATACAAACAATATTCAAGGACCTAATCTAACAACCTAAAATTCAGTGAAAATGCACGACTAATACAATAATTGCACCCCCATCATTTTAGCAAAACTACCTCTAGGTAACATGTGACACACCCCTCGCTCGGGCCATCCTAAATGAATGGGGCTCACTTAACGGGCTTGTTGAGTACCTTCTTTTCCAATCGGTACCTAATACTTTTAACTTATGCGATATTGCCCATAGCAAAATCGAGATAGGACTAAAATGCAATTAATTTACATAGAACTGTAGAATACAACTATTCAAGTACAACACTTTGAATAGTAATCTTTCATTTCCTATTAATAAGCTAGTCTGCTATATAGTATAAAGGACTATGCACTAATAACTTGCAACGCTCCAATCCCCTTAACTGAGTCCCCTCAATCTATTTTCCTAAAGCTGAGGCAATAAACAGAAAGAACTTGGGGTAGTAAGTCCAAATGACTTAGTGGGGCTTGAAATATGCATATAGATATATATACTGTCACAACCTAAAAACACCCTTCTTCTGAATAACAATAAAATACCCTTTAAAGAATAAGAGTACATAATTTTCATAAAATAGTACCTTTCCAAAACAACCAACATTAATAGTATAAAGCACGAAATACACTTTTATTTTTATTCAAAGAAATACATAACAAGAACAAGAATATTTAGTACAACATAGAAAAATTAAGTAAGTAATTCTATTTTATTAAAAGCTCTGTAATGTCCGGTGGTCCCTTCCTCTTGGAGGACTATAGCATCTTGGTCTAAAAAACATTTCTATAAGAAAGGTCAACACAATGGTTGAGTAGAACTATTATTTAATTACATAAGGTGCAAGTGTGTGAAAATTGTACATAAACATTTCAAATTATATAATACTCCATGTTCGTCACATATAGTGGCGTAATACCTTATAACTCCCACCACAATCAAACAATCCAACCAAGTCACTATGTGATTCCTCCAATCCCAACCGAGTCACACTAGTGGTCATAACCCGGGTATATGCCGAAGCCTATGACCCATTCTCACATGGAACACTCCGTCCATATGAGGAGGGATTAGGAGATGGAGGTTTGGAACTCAGCCACATCCATTCCATAAATATTTCGGGCCCAACACATAATTGAGAAATAATTTTCTCATAACGCATAGATCTTCATTAAAGTATAAATAAACATATCATGGTCATGCATGTACCTTTATGAAAGCATAATAACATGAAAACAATTATCATGATATTAACATGTATAACAAATAATTTGGGGCCTAAAATCTTAAAACAATGTGGATATAGGCAATTACTTGGTGTTTTACCATTATTTGGTAAACCCAAGTTAAAGCTTTTTTATGAAAATAATGTAAGATCATGTTGCCTAAGCTACTTACGAGAAAGTTAATAATTATACCTTTTCAAATATTTTTAAGGGAAAAGAGAGTGTATAGATGGCTTATTAGGTATATATGTAGGTAAAAAAAATGTTTATATATATATATATATATATATATATATATAGGGTAGGAGATATTCTGTAAAGATAGAGTGTTTTGTGTGTTTAGAGTAAGGTGAGTGTGGGAGTGTGTTTTTAGGCTGGATTTGTGGGATGAAAATGGGGTTGGGGTTGTGGTCGTATTTATAGAGGAGTAAAGAAAAAATATCTAATATAATAACAATATAAATATATATACCATACAATTCTATATGGTTATCTATTTATACACATCACTACAAAAATTACCTAGTGTGTGTGTGTGTGTATATATATATATATGTATATGTATGTGGACATGTGTGTGTATATGCAGATATCTATATCATCAAGTATCTATATATGTGGACATGTGTGTGTATATGTAGCTATATATATCACCAAGCATATAAATATATATATATATATATATGTATTTGTGTGTGTGTGTGAGAGAGAGAGAGGGAGAGAATGAATTGATATATATATATATATATGTGTGTGTCTGTGTGTCTGTGTTTGTAAATATATATGTGTGTGCGTGTGTGTGTTGTGCATGAAATATATATATATGTACGTGTGTGTTTATAAATATATAGAAATATATGTGTGTGTGTGTGTGTGTGTGTAAACATATATATGTGTGTGTGTGTGGATGTAAATGTAAAATATATATAATACTAATACAATAAATAATTATTATATTTTTTTGGAATTATTTTTGTAAAAGAATAATTAGTGAATAAATTTTCTAAAAAATAGTAATTACAATTCAAAATTAATACTTTAAGGTCTAAGTTATAAAGTAATCTTAAAATAATAATGTAACTAATAATAAAATTCGGAAATAATAATAAATAAAATTTCAGAAATTTAAATATTTTATATCAAATATTTTGCCTTTTTCAAGTGCTAAGAAACAAACAAAGAAATATTCACAGTTTATATAATGCATATAGTGTAATGCACGCTTATTCATATTTAATCCTCTATAAAAAATAATAATTTACATAATAAATGTCATATAATTCATAATTCCAAATCTTAAATAATAGGATTTACCGTGTCGTCACATATACAAAAAATAAGATTCATAAAATTAATAAAATACTGAATTATGGAAAAGTACACTGCAGTGTGTATATGCAGTCTGAACAAGACGGATAGTGAGTCATGAATAGAATATCCAACTTTATGACTACCCAAAATAGATAAAATATAATAGAAACCCTTATGCCTCCCTTGTCGAGAAGCCACTACGACATTAAACAGGACAGAGATGTACCACGTATCCGTGCAATACACCGACCCAATCCTACTACAATAAACCTCTGATTGTATGTAGTAATCAGGTCCCACAATATGGTATCATATAAAAGGTTTCATCGACAGTCTGTTCTGCTTGATAAGTCCCTTTAACATGTACCTAGACCCGAACTTCCCAAAGGTATCAGTATAACAAGAAAAATATGGCTCACAAATGTTCAATGAAGCAGTAACTTATTTCTAACACCAGGGATACATAAAAATAATTAAAACATGATATCCCAAGGGTGTCAATCAGTCATTTCAAAATAGATGTAGTTCACATTTCAAAAATGCAATATTTATCGAATATAATTTGACTTATAACTTGAAGAAATATTTCGTTGGAATATAGAGAGCAAAATATAATTCTAAAAGAATCGGATAATGTAAATAAGATAGAATAGGCCATACGACAATATATTTATAGCATATAGTTCAGTGTCGCAACAAAAAAATTAAAAAGCACTCACCTAAAGAGCTTATTGTCTCACCAAGTTTATAGATTAAGTTGAATACGTCAACTTGGTAATCTCCTAGAATTTGCATCAATAGTTAAAGTTAGGGTACTATGCCGTAATTGCTCATGACTGGTAATCGTCATTTAAGGAATACCATAGCTACTTAGATTCTTGAAGTAACATAAAGCTTACACATAACTTGGTGGCAACAAGTAACTAACTTATGCTTAGTAACTAATTTAAGAAAAATATTATGCATGGATGCACAACTAACAATATTTACATATACGTGAATGCTCATAACTTTTTGAAATAATTTTAACTACATATGTCTATATAAATTGTAAGAACAAGTTTAGCATTTTTAAATGTGTAAGTATGTGCATAAGCATATAGATAATTCTTATATTACTATATGTATGTATTTGACAAAACATGTGCATATGTACTTGCATGAGTGCATATATGTAATCTTCAAACATAACTTTTGTTGGATTTTTTCTCCAATTTGGTGGTCTCACATATTTAATTTGTTGTACATGGTCCGCTATCTCATTAAATGAACCCAATTGTGTGATCTATTATGAAATAAATTCAGTGGGCTTATAGAAATATTATATATTGAGTATGAGCCTTTCATGTGTAGAAGCCAGATCACACTCTAATTATGTTTGATGGACCCATAATTAAAGTGTGATAATTAAATACATTAGGGCATGGTCCATAAGCCATATATAATGACATTTTTTTTTTCTTTTTGCCCCATCTAAGAGAGAGAATACAAAAAACTTACGTTGTTTTCTTGGCTTAGAAGACCACCAACCCTAGCTCCATTTTCTTCCGCATCTGTAATGGATCAAGGTTAGTGATTATGATTAAAAACATTATTTGTTTATTTACTATAGATCCTATGCTTAATCGATTCATAGGAATTGTATTGTTCACATGATGGATTATTATGTTTCAATCCATGTTTGATAAAGTTTTCAACAAATGGTATCAGAGCAGGACTAGTAAATAATCAAATATGATTTATTTAGATATATTCGGTTGTGATTAGATATTTTTGAGCATGCTTTAGTTAAATTTACAATGTAATTGTGGACATATGTCCATATTCGTAAGTCTTGTTTGATTCAAGGTCATTATGTAATCTTGGGTATAAAAATCCATCCATAAAGTTTTGGATGATTTTTGTTTCCTACTGATGGTTAAAACTTGGGATTGATCAAGGTCTGTTAATCTGTTTTTTTGAAACGTTGTCATAATGGACCCAAGTTTTGAAAAAAAAAAAAAAGGGTTGAAAATGGCAGCTGCACGCACTGGGCTCGAACTTGAGACCATGAAGCTAGGTATTAGCACTGCACTAGTAGGCTCTTTGTTCAGTTCTCTTAAATTGATTGTGTGCCTGTATTATTATACAATGTTTGCACCTGGGATCGAACTCATGTGAGAACAAAATAAAAAGGATGAAATCTGCTGCTGACGCAAATCGAACTCATGTCCACCAAGAAAGCCTATGCATCCCAAGCCTCTAGGCAATAATTCTGTTTGGTATTATGGTTCTGTGCCTTATGTGTTATAAATTTGCATTAGGAACACACACAAAAAAAAAGAAGGAAAAGCATTTTTTGTGGCCAGCAAGAGTCGATCCCTAATCTATTTGGTGCCATTACAGTTTTTCAGCCGCCAAGCTGTCTCACTTTTCCAACTTGTATGATTGTTGTTTTCTGTTGATAATACGAATGGCGGATCAGATATAAAAAAAAATGGTAGCCATGTGGATTGAACTTAATTGTTGCTAAGATCTATGATTGTATGTTATTTTTATTTTGTATTAAATTCAACATATTTATGTTTTATTTTGGGATCAAATCAAAATTGAATCCTTGAACTAGAATGGTATATCGGCTGGAAATTCGGACGGCCAGACGAAAAGAGTCATCTTTGATAACTCGTGTCTTGGTATAACAATGCCACGTACAGTTCGAGTTCAAAAATTATTGTATATAGTATGCACACTACTTGGCCATATTGCTATTACAATATAGTTTGTGAATTTAGCTTTATGTATAAAGTTTTTTTTTTCTGAGTAGTGCTTATGAAATTTGAACAAAAACAGTATATCGGCTGGAAACCCTAACGGCCAGACGAAAAGAGCCATATCTGATGACTTGTGTCCGGGTATAACAACGCCATGTACAATTCAAGTTCAAAAGTTGTTGTATATATGTTGAGATTTAAACAAATTAATTGTCCATGTATGCCTATTTTCTAGAATAGTATGAGTTGAACTAATATGTTTCCAAAGTAACCTCTATTAGGTAAAATTTGCCTATTTTTGAGAACTGGGCATGTTTCATTTCTACGAAATAATCGGCCCAAAGGAAGATTATTTTGGCCAAATGATTAAGTATTCATGAATATGTGATATATTATATAGCTTCGTCTATGCAAAATAATCACCCCAAAGGAAGATTATTTTGGCCAGATAGTAGCAAGTCATAAATATGTGAAACATTATGAAACATACTAGCAATTTGTCGGTCTAAAGAAAGGCACATTGCTAGGCAGTTTTAAATGTTGGTATTTATGAATTGTATGATACCATTTACAAATTGTTACTTTTGTTGAAAGACAAAATAGCAATGTTGTGTTAGGTATCTTTGGAAACAATCAATGTTTATGAACTATGTATAAGTGTACCACTTACAAATTGTTATTTTTGTCCAAAGACTAAATAATAGTGTTGTGCTGGGTATCTTGAGATGGGCCCACTTGCATGGATATATGTTTGTTTTTTTTATTATTATCTCCATATATGCATTTATAATGTTGATTAATTGTGAGCATGGTTTTTTGTTATATAGTGTCTATCATATCTGTCAATTTGAACAATGTCCCTGTGCTTAGTAGTACAAACTTTAAGCATTGAAAAGAGCATATCATGATTATGCTGGATTGCATGGATCTTGGCTATGCATTAAGATTTGATTGCCCTGTAAATCTAACTGATAGCAGTACTACTACAGAAAGATCTGTATACGAGAAGTGGGAGCGATCAAACCGCATGAGTTTAATGATCATGCGACGTTCCATTCCAGAAGCCATAAGAGGCGGCATCCCTAAGGAAGAAAGTGCCAAAGGTTTCCTTGAGCAAATTGCAAATCGATTCAACACAAACGAAAAGATTGAAATGAGCACCGTTCTCAGTAAGCTCATTTCTATACGGTATAAAAGAAAAGGAAATATAAGGGAGTACATTATGGAAATGTCTAATCTTGTGACAAGATGAAAGGCCCTTAAGCTTGAGGTGTCGAATGACATATTTGTGCACTTAGTTTAATCTCGCTTTCTGCACAGTTTGGTCCATTTAAAATATCCTATAATACCCAAAAGGAGAAATGGATATTAAATGAGCTTATAGCACAATGCATGCAGAAAGAGGAGAGGATGAATCAAGAAAGTACTGAAAGTGCTCATTTGGTCATTCCTACTCAGGGTAATGCTGCTAACAACAAGCAGAAAAGAAATAAAGGTAAAGAAACTGCAGTATTAGGGGCATTCCAATCCAAGGCTCAAAAGAAGCCCAATACGGTTGATAAATGCTTTTTTTGTAAAAAGCCTAATCACATGAAGAAGGATTGCCCCAAATACGTCGCTTAACGTGAAAAGAAAAGTAAACTTCTCAACTTTGTTGTTTAGAAGTTAATCTGACTTTAGTACCTAGTAACACTTGGTAGATGGATACAGGTGCAACTACTCACATAAGTGTCACAATGCAGGACTGCCTAAGGTACTGAGCACCAACTGATGCTTAAAGATACATCTATGTGGGAAATGGCAATAAAGCTCATGTAGAGGCTATTGGTGTCTTTAGAATTTCATTAGATACTAGTTTATTTTTGAATTTGGAAGAAACATTTATTGTGCCGTCTTTTAGACGAAATTTGATTTCCGTTTCTTGTTTGGACAAATTTGGTTATACTTGTTCATTTGGGAATGGAATTTGCAGTGTTTCTCTAAATTCAAATGTTGTTGGAACTGGTATTCTAATTGATAAATTATATAGATTAGACAACTAAGCTTCCATTCAGAATGAAAATATGGATTCAAGTAATTACGGTACTAAACGCAAATTAACAAATGAGAATGCATCTATGTTGTAGCATAAGCAATTAGGGCATATCTCTGAACAGAGAATAAAAAGGCTTATATCACAAGGAATACTTGACTCCCTTGATTTTTTAGATTTTAAAATCTGCATTGAATGTGTAAAGGAAAAACAAACAAACATAAAGAGAACAAGTGCAAATAGGAATAAAGAACTCTTGGAGTTGATACACATGGATATTTGTGGTTTATTCCCTACAGCTTCATGGAATGGACAACAATATTTTATCAACTTTATAGATGATTACTCTCGCTATGGTTATTTGTACTTAATTTATGAGAAGTCTGAGTCACTAGATATATTTAAAAGTTTCAAATCTGAAGTTGAAAATTAATTAGGCAAGAAAATTAAGACTATCAAATTTGATCGTGGTGGAGAATTCTATGGCAGATATGATGGGTTGGGTGAAAAACGTCCAGGGCCTTTTACCAAATATTTGATTGAGTGTAGAATTGTACCTCAGTACACTATATCGGGGAATCCAAGCCAAAATGGTGCAGCTGAGAGACGAAACCGAACTCTTAAGGACATGGTATGAAGTATGATTAGTTATTCTTCATTACCAGAATCACTTTGGGGTGAAGCACTAAAGATTGCAGTTTATGTACTAAATACAGTTCCAAGCAAAGTAGTAGCAAAAATCCCGTACGAGCTATGGACAGGCAAGAAGCCTAGTATTAGGCACTTATGTCTGGAGATGTCCAGCTGAGGCTAGGCCTTATAGGCCTAATGAAAAGAAACTAGACTTAAGAACAGTTAGCTGCTACTTTGTCGGATACTCAGAAAGGTTGAGGGGCTTTAAGTTTTATAATCCCTCAAATAAGCCTTTTTTCGAAACTAAGAATGCCAAATTCATTGAGGATGTTGTTTTTAGTGGGAACAATCAAGATAAGAAAGTTGTGTTTGAAGAGGAATATGTTAGCATTCCTATTACAATTACAGCTGAAAAGAATTGGACAACAAGTCCTAATATTTTTCAGCCTGTGAATCAGGATGCTACATAAAACACAACACCACTTGAGATGCCTACTAATCAGGTAGGGGAATCATCATCTAGTCAATTCGATGAACCCCAACAATCTCAACTTGATGTGCCAGTAAGGAGATCCATGAGAGAGAGAGTAGAAAAGCAATTCCAGACGACTAAGTCGTGTATCTCAATGAACATGAATTTGACACGGGACTATAAGATAATCCAACATCATTCAGTCAAATCAAATTGTGCTTGAATGCTGATGAATGAATTAAAGCCATAAATGAGAAGATGAAATCCATGGCTGACAATGGCGTTTGGGATCTTGTCGAGTTACCACATAGGGCGAAACCCATTGATTGTAAGTGGGTTTTCAAAACCAAATGAGATTCAAATGGTAACATCGAAAGATACAATGAACACCTAGTCGCCAAGGAATTCACTCAGAAAGAATGCATAGACTTTAAAGAGACTTTCTCACCGGTATTGACGAAAGACTCCTTTAGAATAATTATAACACTTGTAACTCATTATGATTTAGAGTTACACCAGATGGACGTAAAGACAACATTTCTCAATGGAGATATTTAGGAAATTATATACATTGTGCAACTGGAGAACTTTGAGTCCAAAGACTGAAAGCACCTATTATGTAAACTCAAAAGGTCCATCTATGGCTTAAAGCAGGCATCCCGCCAGTGGTACTAGAAGTTTGATCAGGTGATAACCTCTTTTGGTTTTAAGGAAAACACTGTTGATCAATGTATATATGTTAAGGTCAGTGGGAGCAAATTTATCATCCTAGTGTTGTATGTAGATGATATTCTACTGGCAAGCAGTGATGTAGGCGTATTGCATGAAACCAAGAAATTTCTATCAAGTAAATTTGAAATGAAAAATCTTGGTGAGGCATCTTTTGTTCTTGGTATACAGATCCATCGGGATTGTTCCAGAGGTATACTCAAATTATCGCAAAAGGCCTATATTGATAAGGGGCTTAGCCGTTTTGGTATGCACAATTGTACACCAGGGGATACACTTGTGGCAAAAGGTGATAAATTTAGTTCGCTTCAATGTCCAAAGACAGACCTAGAGAGAAAAGAAATGGACAAAGTCCTTTATGCATCAACAGTAGGGAGTCTCATGTATGCTCAAGTGTGTATGTGTCCGGATATAGCATACATAGTAGAGATATTAGTTAGGTATTTGAGTAAACTGGGTATAGATCATTGGAGAGCAACGAAATGGGTTATAAGATATTTACAAAAGACTAAGGATTGTATGCTTACTTATCGGAGATCGGACCACCTCGAGATTGTGGGATATTCCGATTCGGAAATTGCTAGACGTCTGGATAGCAGGAGGTCTACATCAAGCTATATCTTCATGATAGCTGGAGGGGTTGTTTGCTGGAAAAGTGTCAAGTAGATACGGATAGCTTCCTCGACCATGGAGGCAGAATTTGTAGCTTGCTATGAGGCGTCTAATCGAGGGATATGGCTCCGGAACTTTATCACTGCATTGCAAGTAGTCAATGGCATTGAGAAACCATTGAGAATCAATTGTGATAATAAGGCCACTGAGTTGTATGCAAAGAACAACCGAAGTTCGTCTAAGTCAAAGCACATAGACATAAAATATTTGGTTATGAACGAAAGAGTTCAGAGCCTTCAGGTGTCAATAGAGCATATTAGTACAAACTACATGATTGTAGATCCACTCACTAAGGCATTGCCTCCTAAGGTGTTTCATGAGCATGTGGTCCGTATGGGGGTCATCAGGATAGATGACATGTCACTCTAGTATGAGTGTGTTGTTTACCGTGATGCTTTTGACATGATTTACATACTGTACAGACTAAAGTTTTTTGAGATTTATAAATTTCATGCTTGATTGGATGCTCTGAAGTAAAGTTATTGGCTTTCCATTACGATTTTGCATAAAATATTGGAAAGTGTTAAGGGACTCTTTGAGTCATAAGGTAGGACCAGTTGGAAATAGATATGATTGAGATCACGTTACATGTAATTTTCATGCTACACATCCATACTTGATCTATGTCATTAATATTGCTGATACTGTGACCACTGTTTGGTTTAGTTACAAGTTATGTGACAAAAGCCACATTCATCCTATATTAGCACAATTGATAGACCAGATTGTTTTGAGATATTTCGAGGTTAAGATATCATAAAGTTTGCGCGCACTAAGGCTTCAACTATGTACAATCTTCAAAAAAATATGTGAACCAAGTCGGAGATTGTTGGATTCTTTCTCCAATTTGGTGGTCTCACATATTTAATTCATTGTACATAGTCCGTTATCTTATTAAATGAGCCCAATTGTGTGATCTATTATGCAATAAATTCAATGGGCTTATAGAAATATTATATATTGAGTATGGGCCTTTCATGTGTAGAAGCCCAGTCACACTCTAATTATGTTTGATGGGACCATAATTAAAGTGTAATAATTAGATACATTAGGGCATGGTCCCTAAGCCAGAGATAACGATGTTGTTTTTTCTTTCTACCACATCTAAGAAAGAGAATACAGAAAACTTGCGCCGTTTTTCTTTGCTTAGAAGACGACCAACCCTAGCTCCATTTTCTTCCGCATCTGTAATGGATCAAGGTTAGTGATTATGATTAAAAGCATTATTTTGCTCATATTGTGGATGTATGCTCATATTCGTAAGTCTTGTTTGATTCAAGGTCATTATGTAATCTTAGGTAAAAAAAAATACATCCATAAAGTTTTGGATGATTTTTGTTTCCTATTGATGGTTAAAACTTTGGACTGATCAAGGTCTGTTAATCTTTTTTTTTAAACTTGGGTCCATTATGACAACGTTTCAAAAAAATAGATTAATAGACCTTTATCAGTCCCAAGTTTTAACCATCATTAGAAAACAAAAATCATCCAAAACTTTATGGATGGATTTTTATACCCAAGATTACATAATGACCTTGAATCAAACAAGACTTACGAATATGAGCATACATCCACAATATATATTGTAAATTTAACTAAAGAATGCTCAAAAACATCTAATCACAACCGAATAAATCAAAATAAAACATACTTGATTATTTACTATAGATCCTGTGCTTAATCGATTTATAGGAATTGTATTTTTCACGTGATGGATTATTATGTTTCAATCCATGTTTGATAAAGTTTTCAAAAACTTTAACTACACACACACACACACACATATGAAAGAGTAATTATAGCCTTTCAAATATGCATGTGTGTGTATGATTGTATGAGTAATCTTATGCTACTACACTTAGTTCATGTAGACAAAACATGGATATAAACATGTTCATAAAATGACTAAGGCATAAACATAAATACATATAGGCATGAACGAGCTACTTAAAGTAAAAGAATTTAAATCTAAAGCACATAAAGAACTCTAGGGCTTAGACGTACTTTCTAATATAAAAGCAAACTTTAGGATTTCTTCTATATATATAAGAGTGTGCATGTGCCGTGTGTGTGTTGGTGTGTGTGCCGTGTGTGTGTGTTTGTGTGTGTTGTGATTTTCAAGTGTGGGGGTGACCCCCGATTTATAGTTGTGTATTCATGCTAGGTTGTATAAGTGTTAGCCTAGTTCAGTGTGAATCTCACCCTAATTTATATGAGTATTTCCTTACTCTAATAAGATGTAACCAAGTGTTATCTTATCCAAGATGATCCATACAAGATTAATACAAGTGTCAGTCTAGATTTGTATAAGTGTTACTCTAATTTTACATATGTGTTGCCCTAACATATATACATGAGTGTTAACCTATTTCAATGTGATTAATACAAGTGTTATCTAATTCAACGATGGCTACAAGTGTCATAGCTGTTTAATGCTAATATGAAAAAATGTCTTGAAATTAAGATAGTATATCTTATCTAAGATCTTATCCTACACAAGTTTATTATAGCATTTAATAATGGAAAGGACATCTTTCCTATCTTGAACAAGTGTATATTATATGTAACACTTAAAGAAATCCTAATATATATTTATTATTATATATATTTTCAAAAATATATATTATGTATATATATTCTTTTATTCTTGATTTTATTATTACTATTTTACACACATAATTTTATAAATATATATATATATATATATGTGTGTGTGTATCGGTTTATATATTTAGTGAAAAATCAATTTGATGATAGTAAGCACCTAGTTGTCATACCTATTCAATTAATTATAAATCACATAATTCACATATAAAATCTAAAATGTCACATAATAATCACATAACCACTAAACAATATATATAGTTAATTCTAAAATGTTTGGAAATACTAGGGCACTACAAATGTTATATATAAAATTTTAGTGATTCATGCATGTATATCATAAGAACCGGTTTTTAGTTAGTATATAGTGGTTAGACTTATTTTATGTGTAAAAATCGAGATATCACATAACAACTATCAACCCACACATTTAACATCACGATAAGTAAAACAATATTTTAATACTACATTTTCTGCACACAGAATCACCTAAACATGTTGATGTATCTTTACTAGGAGAGAAAAACTTGGAATATATATGCGTGTACTTGGCGTGTTAAAATTTTATTAAGCATCTTTACTCTCTCTCTCTCTCTCTCTCTCTCTAAGTTGTTGTATGCATTATTTACTATCATGTATAATTTAATTTAGTTAATCAAAATCAAAGTTATTTCTTTTCAAACTAAGGAAGGAACCTTTTTGATTAGTTAAAACACTTATTTCCACCTAATTGAAAATAATTATTCATCCTGGTTAAATAAGGCATGTGCCTCCCATTTTGTTTGAAGTGCTCAATACTTAAATGTTTTCAACGCGACTTATCTTTGTTTTGTCAAATAAAATGTTTGATTAATAAAGTAGGAACTCCTCTTCTCCAATCTCTAATTGTTTACTACAAAGGGCAACAATAGTATATATTACATATCTTTTAGTTCCATCTTATCTTCTTATAACTTAGCTTTCAACAGTTTTTGCGATTAATAAATTAAAGTATTTAATGGCCTCTTCATTAATAGCATTATGCTTCTTGAAAAGCTAACAAAATTGGTCCACCAATAATAAAATTGTGATCAAGCAATTCAAAGTACAAGATATTCTGAAGTAATTTTTAGAGTTGGCCACCAATCTACCTATCTACATTTAATATTACATATATACACACACAAATATATCTACAATACATCTAAATGACCAGTAACTTTGTAAGAACTTAATTGTATTAATTCTAAGTTAACTACAAACTAAAAATATATAACATGATTAACTAAAATGGGTGAGCATATTTCTCTAATCTCAAATTTCCAATTATACGTACAAATAAATTCTAAAAATATGTTATTAAAATGCAAATTAATATATTTTACTTTTGCTAAATTAATAATACAACAGAATAGTTATAAGATGTGTATAATCAATAAATCTCTACTTATAATGAGAGGGGTTGATGGCAGTATCAATACAAAAATCCTACCTCATTTATACAGTGTAGAATAGTGATATTATCCTACCTAACAAAAGAAATTTTGAATGCATACCTACGATGTTATTTCAAGATAATTAACAAATGTGCCACTACAAGCTACCCATTTATGCAAGCCTTTGTAATAAATGTTTTAACTAACCTTTGACAATTAATATTAAAGCCCTCAACGTATGAAAACTTAGGTGCATGCATGCCTGTTAGATTTATCCAGAACGTCATGAGTGTACAAGTAATTTAAGACTTTCAATTCTCTATATAAGCACATAGTTGGAAACTTTCGACAATTCACTCTATTCCCTACAATATAGTGAAACAGAAATATAACTAACACACATAGTGGCGGATTTAAGAGATCTCCTTATAATGATGCTATTAGTCATTAGTTGTGTCTGGAATGTTGAGGCTTATTATCTAAAGAAATAGACTTAAGTTTGCTCGATTCTACTCATTTTGGAGGAAAAAAAATAAGAACGAGTGCACTGTGGGGTTACTTTTCTTGATGAGTATGTTGATGCATCAAATTTTGTGATTCAATGGATGATAAATGGATGATGCTAATTATCTTGAAGGTCTTTGACCAGCAGCTCTTAAGAGTCTTGTTTGTTTGTTAATCCATCGATTTACTTTTAGGAGCGACTGGTGAATGACCTTCCTCATAATAATTAGCATCATCCATTTTCTTGGTAGGTTGGACCGTAAATTTGATGCATCAACATACTAATTGAGAAAAGTAGGGCCTGAGGGCATAGCTTTCTTTTCTTCTCCAAAGTGAACAGAGTCAAGCAACCTTGGGTCATTTTTTTTTTTTTTTTGAGGATAACGAGTCTCAATATTAAACACAATTAATGACTAATAGCATCATTACCATATGTACATCTCGGAATAACAAACAAGAGTCTTAAGAGCTCTGGTGAAATAACTTCTTTACAATAAATTTGAGATATAGCCAGTACTGCTGAAATTTGAGATATGTATGTACAGTTATGTTATTAATTGTTCAAGAAAATTAGTAATTCTTTATTTTATTGGGAGACAATTGAAAAAATTCATTCATGTACGCAGCTAACGCAGTTTGGTAATATGCCCTTGACGAAGATGATGACGTTGCAATATCAATGAAAGACTCTGTTTCAGAATCTAAAGTAAACTTTCCAAATGAGGCACCTTCGAAGTGATTATCTCCTAATGTTGATTGCGAGGTTGTGGCCAATAATGGGGACCCACTCGTGCAGTTAATCAGCAACAAGCTTAAAAAGTGTCTTAGTGAGAGAGAGAGAGAGAGAGAGAGAGAAAAAAGGAAGATCACGAAAATTTAATTCTAATTTCATAAGTTGTATTGAAGTTATAAACTTTAAATTAACATATGTATTATTCTTGCAATTTATATTCATTAGGTTTGTGAACAATGTAACTTAACCATTTACTTTGCTGTCCTGCAAAATTTAGTTGAAACATCCATGTCATGCGTTAATCACGGTCAATCTTGTTACAGGAGGAAAAATAATAGCAAAAAACTTTTTCCTGTATAATACTTTTATACTCACATTCTCTTGTTTTCTTTGTAGACGATTCACAACTTGATCAAACTGTTAACATCTGATGGTAGCTCCTACATCCATTGATCATTTTCATTGTATTAGTTGTTTTCTTTGTCATGTACAAACAATTATAAAAATGACTTTTTTGGAATATTTAGGAGATGAAATTGATTGCACAGATTTCTCTCCTACAAGTAGTGAATAGATTACGAATTTTTTATACCAAATTTCTTCACATGTACATATACACTAATATTTAAGCTACTCTGATAGATTACTGGTACAATAGAGATTCGAAATACAAATGTGACAAGTGCAAAAAGCTTATGTTTTCTATGAGGAACGTCTTGAAAAAATATTACAGAGCTTAAAATCCAAATTTCTCAATATGTTATCGTAAAGGAAATGTGAAATAGCCCAAGTTGAAAGATTGGAAAACGATGTAGATAAGATATTGGAAAATGCACTTCTATGTTTGCATTCGCCAAGAAAATTCAACTCCCAATTATCAAAAAAATTTCATATTAGTTTGTTTTATATTTTTCTTTTCTTTAGTTAATTTTTTTTTTTATGTCTAAATAGTTTATTTTCTTAGTACTGTAGGTGGATTCTTGAGAAGAATTTAATATAATTTATTTGAACATTATTGGTATTTAATTTTTATCAATTCCATCTATATATTCAAGTACTTATTTTCTTTGTGAATTTCTGGTTAATTTTTGATATTTTATATTCGAAATTGAATGGTTTCTATAAAAGTTTACTATTTGATATATAAACATAGGGAATGCATTGTTTTAGAAATAAATATACTCTTATGCAATCGGCGAATAGTGATTATCAATATTGATAGAGTATTAGTATTTATTGGTTTTAACATAAATATTATTTCTATTTTTATTTACTTATTTTATTGGAAAAAAAAAAAGCATGTAAGGATTTGACAATTTTTATATGCTGAATGAAAATTTTGATCTTTTACTTAGTAAATTTAATCAAATTAATATGAATAACAATATGTCTAATCCCTAATTTATTTGGGATGTCAGTGTTAGTGGGCACTCCTCTTACGAGTGTCAAGCATGGAATGTATCAGGGAAAGGCTTCTTTAATTAAGAGCAATTCCCCTACAGTAAGCCTCAGGATACTCCACAGCACTATAATCAGTATTTGAGGTGGTATTATGACCCTAATTTGGCATACGGAGATTATAACAATTATGGTGGATATAACAAGAACAATACTTTATTCACTACTTTATTACTTAGGCGATCTGTACACTTGTGAAAAAATCGCAACAAAATTTTGAATCGTGCTTTTACATGACAACTTTGCAAAATTTTGACACCTTTTTTTGAAAGTAATGTTTAGGTATATACACCAAACTTTACAAATTAATTAATATTTTAAGATTTGTTTTTCTTTGTGAGTTCAGCTTGACATAATTAATTAAATATTTTTTAATTAACTATTTAGATCATCTTTACTTAATATGAAAAGAAACTAAGAGAACTAATTTTACCACAATTTCTCCAAAGTCAAATAGCCCATTATTATGAATTTGTGAAGAGCTAGAAAAATTCAGGTATTTAACTTAAAATATAAAGAGCGAGATTAGTCACACAAGAAAGGAAACTTGTCAAAATTGGCCCCATTATAATCGAAAATTGAAAATTAGTTTTGTCGCAACACCGTTTGATTTAATTTCAGTCCAAATCTTTAAAAAAAATGAATAAAATTTTACCACAAAATACTACAAAGCAACTTGGAGTCTTTAAAAAAAATTACAAATTTCACCTTATTTAAAACAAATAAAAATGTACCCAACCACCCCATCCCTCCGTGCACAACCCACCCCCACTTTTATTAATAATATTTATATAATTTAGTTGCAAATTATTGTATTAATAATACAAAATTAATTATGGGACGAATGCTTTAGCTATTTGACAATTTATTACGCTACTATATCTTTTTCGATAATTTAAGAAAAACTCGATACATCATCTCTCAAGTTGGGGTTCAATCTCCATGTCAAAAATTTCATGTAAACTGTTAAAAATGGGCTTGTATAGATAACATTCACGAGGGGTTAATTTGGGAATTAAATCATTTCTAATTGAAATCCATACATAAAGCCTAAGAGAAGTTGTCTATGTGTTAAAAGCTAAGTGTAAATATCCTACATCGGACACTTAGCCTTGGCAACTAAGCCGCATAAGGTTAGCCCCACAAGCACGCGCCGATGTCTATGAGTATTTATATGGGTAAGTGTTGTTGTAGTATAAACTAAACAACTAAATACCGCATAAGGGTAGCCCCACACACGGGCGCCGCCTGCCTAACCCAGCCTTAACCACGAGCTACAGACCACGAACCACAGGCTTAGGCTCAGGTGTTTAGGCGAATTGTCTCGGTCTCGAGCTTACTTTTTACTGAATTGGTCCTTGAGTAACGGCTTAATTTAACATGTGAATTTTTAATTAATCATTATAGGATTAATTAACGTGGTTTGAAATTGCATGGTTGACTTTAGACACGTTGGCCTGGTTGTCAACACGTTATCAGGTATTGTCCGTTTTTGCATCAAGGTTTGTAGCGTGTCTGTTGGAAACAATGTAGGTTTCCACCAGGTGTTAATGTGTCAGCATTTATGCTGGCTATCCCCTGCTCCTATATAAAGATGCCTCTTGGTTCCTTGCAAAAGACACAAAGAAGATACGAAACTTACAAGTGATTTTTCTCCGAAAATTAGTCAGTGTGAGTAATAAAAAATTGGAAAAATTACACTGACCACCCCTGAGGTTTGGCTGATTTACGAAAAACCCCCTACTTTTTCAAAAATTACCGAAAACCCCCTAAGGTTTCAAAAATATTACAAACTTATTCGAATTTCCTAAAATACCCCTTCCCCTTTTTTGGATGATTTACATTGACCACCCTGAGATTAGGCTAATTTACGAGAAATCCCCTGTGGTTTCAAAAATTACCAAAAACCCCCTGAGGTTATACTAATATTACAACTAGCACCTACTTAGGTTGACTTATCAATAATATTAATTCTTTTTTTTTTCCCTCTGTAATATTGTTATTATAAAATTTTAATTTAATAGATTTGGAAAAAAAAAATATGATTACTTATTCAAATAAATATTCCGAATTTAATGTTATGAATTTATACTAAATATACGTAATATGTGCTAAATTTATATTTGAGAAAAATATAATTATATGCATCGTATATATCCATTATGTGAAATGAGAAATATAAACATTGATTGAAATAAAAAAATTGAAATTAAATGATGCACTTGAAAACTTTATTTAGCTTGAGGACTCTAACTCATTTCTCTTAAAATTTACTTCGTATTAGCGATAATATAGCATACTTGATGTGTTGGTTGATACCTTTAATGCATTAAATTCAGAATATTTATTTGAATAAATAATCACATTTTTTTCAAATCTATTACATGAAAATTTTATGATAACAATATTACAGAGGGGAAAAAAAAGATTTAATATTATTAATAAGTCAACCTAAATAGGTGCAAGTTGTAGTATTGGTATAACTTCGGGGGGGTTTTGGTAATTTTTGAAACCATAGGGGATTTCTCGTAAATTAACCAAATCTCAGGGTGGTCAGTGTAAATCACCCAAAAAAGGGGAAGGGGTATTTTCGAAAATTGGAATAAGTTTGTAATATTTTTGAAACCTTAGGGGGTTTTTGGTAATTTTTGAAAAAGTAGGGGGTTTTTCGTAAATTAGCCAAACCTCAAGGGTAGTCAGTGTAATTCGCCCTAAAAAATTCTCTGACTGCACCTCTGGTCAAGCGATAAAGAAATATCATATTGTTCTTTCTATATTTTGTGTTTTTGCGTGCATACAAAACACTTTGAGTTGATTAACTTTCGAAGTGAGGTTCGAAGTAGCAGTGCGACTTGGAACGATTCTCTAGATTGTCTTATCCTGGAAGGAGTATCGCAACGGTTAGCGGTGTGAATATTTCTTTAAGGCAAACCGGCTCAACTCGGTGATTCAATTACTCGCAATTTCAAATAAACACTGATAAGTTTACTGAACTTTCTTGTTTATTTATTTGTATTCAACACTGTTTTACTGCTTTTGGCTATAGTATTTTCTGTAAAACTATTATCGCATTATACTTAAATTTCTCAGATAAATTGCCCCTATGAAATTTGTTCTTTTGATATTGAAAGTCATTGTTGTTTTTCTAACAATCTTAAAAAAAATATTCGGGGTTTATTCGTTTACTATATTTATATTAGCTTTGAGTTCAACTATTGGTTCATTTAGTTCCTCAAAAATTGACTTGAATGGTTTGCCTAAAACATTTTCTGGCCAATTCTTTAAACATTGGCAATAACGAATGAAGATTTGGTTCACAATGAAGGGGCTCTTATCTGTAATTCAAATTGACAGACTAGTACCTACTAATACTAACTCAAAGACTGCTGAAACGCTTCATGGACTGAGCGAGATCAAATAGGTAGAGGGATCATTTTGTCAGGACTGTCAAATGTTCTCTTCGATGTCTATTGCTTAGATTCCTATAAAACAAAATCACTTTAGGAAGCCCTAGATAAGAAATAAAATACAGAAGAGCAGGGGCTTGAAATGTATTTTGTTTCTAAATTCCTGAAGTATCAAATGGTAGAAGATAGATCAGTGTCTGAACAAACCCATGATCTGATTAATTTGGAACATTCACTTACTGACGCTGAAATGAAACTTCCAGAAAAGTTCATGGTTATGGCAGTTATTGAAAAATTTCCTTGATCTTGGGAAAGTTTTGGAATGACTTTAAACCATCAAAATGAAAATCTATCCCTCGATGATTTAATGATTGATATAAGTATAGAAGAGGAAGATAAGAATCAGACCCACTTAATACTAGTTGAATTTAAATCAAAAGCAAATGTTTTGACTGTTGGAAAGAAAAATCCTAAGTTGAAACATGTCAATCCAAATCCTAAAACCATTGATAAAGGAAAAGTCAAAGCTAAAAGGCCAAAACCAAACAAATCAGGCTGGACTTATGGACAGGTTGATCATTATGACAGGGATTACCCCAACAAGGCAAAAGGAAAGACAAAACCACCATCCTAAGGACTAATAGTCAACATCGTTAAAGCTGGTGTTGCTAGCTCTCATGGGCACATTGACAGGTATGTTTCTTTGAAACCCGAGCTTTTGACTATTTAGGAACCGTTCGATTGGCTTATTGACACTGGAGCAAATGTACACATTTATGCTGATAAATCTCTGTTTGTGTCATACCAACCAATTGATGGACATTCCATGCGGATGGGAAATGTAAGTGATGCACCAGTACTTGGGATAGGATGCCTGGACCTAAGGTTTCTTTCAAGGCGCACAGCTATCTCTGCGGGTGCATCATGTCCTTACTGTTAGACGAAACATAATTAGTGGTTCAACTTTAGTCAAAAGAGGGATGTGAACTCTTTTTGAAGCTAAATAAAGTTCTAATTTTACATTATGGAACTTTTGTTGGCAAAGGCTATTTATTTGAAGGTTTATTTAAAGTACGGATTGATTACGCTATTATTTGTAGTTCCAATAGTACAAAATTTTATGATTCCATTGTTGTTAATAATATAGAAAATTCAACTATGCGGCATTGTTAGTTAGCTTATTTAAATTTTAGTTCTATTAAAAGAATGATGAATTTAAATTTGATTCCAACACATGACATTTGACAAAATCACAAATGTCAAGTTTGTGTAGAAGCTAAATAAGTAAAAAAGACCCAACAATCAGTTGAAAGCAATACTTACATATTTAATTTAGTACACAGAGATACTTGTGAGTTCAATGGGATCTTTACACGAGACCAGAATCGATACTTTATCACTTTTATAGATGATTACAGTAGATATTGTTATGTTTATTTAATGAAACATAAAGATGGCAAAAAACCATTTATACTTATAAAATTTATCATTTTTAAGAATGAAGTTAAAAACCAAAATGGCAAAAAACTTAAAAGAGTATGATCATACCGAGCTCGTGAATATGAATCGAACTCGTTTGTTGAATATTTCCAAAGTTTAGTATTATTCATGAAGAGACTCCTCCATGTTCACCTCCCTCGAATGGGGTAGCAGAACGGACAAATTGAACGTTTAAAGACATGATAAACAGTCTGCTTTCGAATTCTGGATTGCCTAAATATATATGAGAAGAGACTTTGAATACGGCTTGCCATATTCTGAATAGAGTCCCTCTGAAACACACAGAATGCACTCCATTTGAATTCAGGAAAGGCAAAAAACCAAGCTTAAAATATTTTCTAGTATGGGAATGTCTTGCAAAAGTCCTAGTCCCTAAACACAAACGGAAGAAGCTTGTACCTAAAATTGTTGATGCAGTCTTTCTAGCCTGTGTTGAAACAAGTTATGTCATGAGGTTCTTTGTCATTAATTCTGAGATTTCAGGCATAGATGTTAATGCTATAGTCAAATTTCGTGATACTACATTCTTTGTAAACGTGTTTGCCTTTGAAGAGGGAATACCTGAAAATGTTTCAACTTTAGATTCTGCCCTCATATCTAATTCCATTCCTAAACATGTGAATACAATGAAAAATTGGGGGGGCGGAGGGGGAGAGGGGGGTAAATACAAGTAGTTCCGGTGCTTTTGATGAGACAAGTGAACCTAGTCGAGGATAAGCGAGCCAGGATTGTCAGGGATTTTGGAAGTGACTTTGTCACTTACAATATCGAGGATGATCCTGTAACTTTCAAAGATGCTATGGCTTCTCTTGAGTCTGAGCATTGGAAAGTTGCTATCAAAAACAAAATTGACTCTATTGTCACTACTAGAAAACAAATAGCCATGGATTTTAACCAAGAAAAAAAATCGATTGCCAATAGCTACGGATCTAGCCACGAATTGCGAAATTTCATGAAAACCCTAGCAACGGATTTTTCCATGGCTAAATCCTCAAAATCTGTGGCTTTCTGGGCGCTAGAGTTGGCACCCAATTTTGGATTAAGTGGCGATGGAATTGGCCACGGAAGTTTCCTTCGCCACGAGACCATTGTTTTCGCGACGACCTTTCCGTCGCTAACTTTTGCATCATATCACTGAATCCCACTTTTCGGGAGTTTTATTGGTTTAAACCATTTCATATTCATATTGTTCTCATCATAACTATTATATTTTACAATATCTCTGAATAAATTTTGCTTTATGAGTTAAATATTCCAATTTATTTCAAGAAATACATTTTCCTTTCCAGTGATATATGAATGATGTCATAGTTCAGCAAAAATTGTATACTAACTTCAATTAACTTATCACAAATTATCAAAAAATTGATTAAAACAATTAGTTCAACTATATTGAGTAATATTCAAGTTATATTATTCCAATTGTACAGTTACGTCTAAACTAATTGACGAAAACGTTTGATTTGAAAAAAGTCAACTACTAATTTTAACTCTTAGCCACAGATTCCGTGGCTAAGCTTATTAACTTTTTTTTTAAAAAATCTGTGGCTAATTCTTCTCTTTGGTATATCATAAATTCAAGCCTCATGTAATTTGCTTCTTTTTTTTTCATTAGACAGATAAATAAGGAGGATATTTTAGTCTTTAACCATATTTCCAAAATAACCACACAAAGCAACATGTGTGTGTGGGGTGTGGGGGGGGGGGTGGCTTTTTTGATATTATGTCAATCTTTCGAGGGTAATTCACATTTATGACAACCTCAGTGGTGATTGTTGTAGTTAATTTGCCCTTGGTTGAATTACTTTTCTCATATTTTTGTTGCCAAAATTCAGTTGTTTACTTGTTTGGATTTTGTCAATTTATGGATGGCAATGGGGCGGGTTTGGGTGAACCTAGGACCTGCCCCACCAAGAAATTTTAAGACCCAGACTCATCCCGAACCGAAGAGTTTGGGTTGAACTTTGTAGATTCGGTTTATATTTTAAAAATAATTAAAAAATATTTTTAAAAGAAAATTTATGTTATCATAGCTTTCTAAATATAAAAAATAGTATTACCAAAGTACTAATTATTTATAAATTTCTATAAACATATTTGAATTTTTGAAAAATTAAATATTATTATCACATACTTATTTTCGCATATTTTGAAATTAAAACTTAACTATTAATGTTATACAATTATTTTTGTATATAAGAATATCATATTTATTCTTTTATGTGACTATTTATATAATATATATACTTTTTCACATAAAGTATAAATACATATTACATAAACTTATACAAAATAATAAATAATATATATATATATATAAAATTCTAGTGGGGCGGAACTGAATTTTAAAATAAAAACCCGGAACCTACCTCAGACCCAATTAGGGGTCTAAAAATAGCCCCTAACGTGTCGGGTTCGAATCCGGGACTAATCGGAGCCCATTCCACCCCTATTTGTCATGCATATATATTTTATTTTGGAGCCAAACTATCTAGATAATTAATAAATAAAAATTAATAATTGAAAAGAAAAATATCAATCAATTACGATGAAGTAAAAATAGTATCCGTAGTTTCGGAGATTTGGACGTTGACACTAGTTTCAAAGTGGGTAAAAATTATTTTGATCCCTAAAATTTGATTTTATTCTCAAAATCGGTCTTGTATTTTAAGTTGACTTCAATCGCATCCTTTCATTCATCATCTGACGGCTTTTCCCCCCAAATTATAAGAGTTTTTCGTAATTTGATACTTTATAATAATTAAATAAAATTACAAGGATATCTTAACCGTTATGTATTTAAGAAATCTTAACTATATCCATTTGTGAGAAGATATTGACTTGAAAAATAATTTACACGTAATTCAGAAATAGATCTAGCTATCAAAATCCTTCTGCAACGTGTTTTGTTTCTTTTTTTCCTAAACTTCGAACAAAACATAAAACCAACATGGCATTTTGAATATTAGATAGATAAGAAATTTTAACACACAGAGAAAATATTAATTTACCTTCTAGAGCCTCATCCAAAAAGGTATATTTTTCTCACATTTTCTTTTACTAATAAAACTCATAAATAGTTGTGGAAGTCAAGGTGTTGGTGCAATTTCATTTAAGTTATAGAAACATGGATTGCAGGAAAATAGAGAACGATGGAAGAAATAAGGTCGTTTTGTGGTATTGTGCTTATTGATGGAACTAGAATTATCATTGAATTTGATGTGCAAATGTAAAATAGTATTTCTTCTTGTAAACTTGTTGTTGGGTGTTCAATTGACAATTATATATTCATTAATGATGATCAGAATTCACTTAATAATGTTGTGTAATATTAGGATATTAGTAAATAAGATTTTGATTGTAAAATGCTAGAGTGATGAGATTACTACAAATGTGGTTGTATATGCGTTGGAGAACGTTTTTGTAATGCGGCTGTACAGTTTTGGTCCAATTGCATTTTGAACAATTTAAGTGCTCAAGAATATTGTTAGCATTAAAATATTTCTCATCAAATTTGAGGAACTATTTTGGTTCTATGTTGAAACGTCAAGGATGAATTTGATTTTTTTCTTTTACGTGAATAGATAGTTTTAATGTTATTCTAATTAATTTGTATTTTATTGCCATAAAATACTTGTCTAAGAATGAATGAAAGGACGCCATTAAAGTAAATTAAAAATATAAAGACTATTTTTAGATTAAAATCAAACCTTAGAATCAAAATAAATTTTACCTGTTCCGAAGCATGTCACCTATTATATATTGTTAACCACAGCCCACAAGGACGAGATGGTCATTTTAGTTAGTGACAGCTATGGATTACGTGAGAACACCTTTTTCTATTACACTTGATTTTTAAAAAATTAAAATAAAATAATCCCATGTGAAAACGGACGATTTCAATGGTCATATCACGTTTCATTAAAATATATTTGCACAAACGTGCCCACTGTTGGAATTACGGTTTGCAAGCTGCCTGCTAATAAAGAAACCAAAAGGACAGTTTACCCTTTTTTTTTTTTTTTTTGTTTTTTATTTTTGATAACTAAAAGGATAGTTTACTTTATTAGTGCGTGCGAGGGTACATATATCTATCTGTCTATGTGTGTGTGTATATATATATATATATATATATGTAAACACACACCCCAAATAAGCAGAATTCCACTTCCATTAATCTCTATAGTTTTTTCTTGGTTTTCTTCCTTTCCTTTTGCTACTCTCTTCCAGCCATGGATGGATTAGTTTTCTCGGTTGGTGTCATAGGTATGTATATATATATCACTACCTAAATTTCAGCATGAGCTTATTGCTACATAAATTTAACTATGTGAAAGCTATATATATATATATATATATATATATAGGTGTGTGTGTGCACGCGCCCCCGCAAGGATGAAGTCAGAAATTCTTATTTGGGGAGATCAAATTTTTATAAAATATTAAAGGGAGTTTTATGAATTAGGAATGAGACGAAATTCAAAATTTTTATAAAAATACGTGTAAATTTTTGCTATATATTAACTTGAGGGGGAATGATCTCCCCCTCCAACCTCCCCCCTTGGCTTCGTCCCTGCATAAATGTATAGAATATACTGATCTTCATCATTTGTGTTTTTCAGGGAACATAATCTCAGTCCTTATGTTTCTTGCTCCAGGGTAAGCTAAAGAAACCAAAATTAAAGACAGTTATGAGCACAAATTCTTCATAATTTATAAGTAAACTAAATATATGTATATATATATATATATATATATATAATTTGGTATTAATGCAGGAAGACCTTTTTGAGGATTGTGAAGAACAGATCGACAGAGGAATTTGAGAGTCTTCCATATATTTGCACTCTGCTAAATTCGTCTCTATGGACATACTATGGAATCATAAAGCCTGGGAGTTATCTTGTCTCAACTGTCAATGGTTTCGGGGTGGTTGTGGAGATCGTATATGTAGCTTTGTTTCTTATTTTTGCTCCTCCTTACAAAAGGGTAAGTCAATTTTTTTATCGCCATTATCTACACACACATAGCTATACTATTATAAAAAAAAGTTATTTTTGTCTCACAAATAGTAGTTTTTTATGTGATTTTATAAAATTTGTCCTTTAATTTTATGTGAAATAAATAGAGACATGTAAAATTATGGCCAAAATTAAAAATTATCATGAAATCGAAACAATTTGGATACTAAATTTTAATGTATCAATTTTATCATTTTAATAAGTAAACACAAACAATGAAAAAGAAAATAGAAATTGTCACTTTTGTAATATTACATCTAATTTGAAAACCCATGTTCTCAATCCACAAACCACTTTCTCGATCATTTTTGGTTTTGGAAGTTGAACCATGTTTAATAAACAAAATTTCTTTAAACCAATAATTAATGATTTTGATTCTCAAAAAAAAAATATTCTCATACAAGCAATTTAATAATATATTTATATTTTGATCGTACAAAAAAAAAATAAGTACTAAATTAAAATATATAATTTTTATAATTGGCACACAAGTAGAATGTATGACACTGCTAGAATATACAAAAGTATTGCTATTCCAATTATTATATTAGTCATGGCCGCTCTTTTCATGAAATATTATAGAATTGGTGACAAAGTTAGGGAATTGAATGTGCGATCGTGTGCAATCGCATCCCTCAATTTCATATAGAGCTAAATTTTATTGGCTTTTAATTTCTTTTTCAATTTTGAAATTTATCTTCCCCTAAAGAATATTGGAATACCTTTTTTATATTTCAGAAGAATATAGAGCCTATAACCAGAAAAAAGAAAATACAAATTTAGAGTCGACGGATTTTTCTTTTTGCCTTTGTTGACAAAAACACTTAATTTTGGGGAAAAAAAACTTTAATGAAAAAATTAATATTTGGTTAGCCATTTTTAAAAAGTATAAGCTAGAAAAAATTTCAAAAATAGCTTTTCTTTCAAACAATTCATAGTAATTTAAAAAAAAAAAAAAACCTTTTAACTCACTTTTAAATTATTGCATCGATATACAAAATTATTTAATCAAAAAAAAAAAACCTTTAAAATGATATGTGTGTAATGAAAATTAATATTCCAAAACTAGTACAGGAACCTTCCAAGTGTCCTTGTTTGGTCAAGTGTAACATCAATCAATTGATTCACACAATTGCATATTAATTAATTAATTTATCCTGACCATTCGTTATATGTTTTGGAACAGGCCAAAACAGCAATATTATTTGGAATATTAAACGTTACATTTGTAGCGGCAGCTATGTCAGCGACACATCTGCTGTTGAATGGGAATATGAGGATTAGTGCAATTGGGTTGATGGCCTCAGGCCTCAATATCATCATGTACGCTTCACCACTTTCAGCCATGGTAAGATTAATCCCCTTTTTGGCAAAGAAAATGATGTACAAAAAAGTATGAAATGTCATGTGTTGGCTTAATTAGTATTGCTTATTTCAAAAGATTTTAAAAAACTCTCACATTTAGATTTATTTTTTAAGCTTTTCAGATGTTAGCTAGTCTTTTTTTTTATTTTTTTTAATGCAATCAACTCGGAACACCATATAGATGTCAACTGAAACACTACACACACACACACACTCGCCCAAAAGAGAAGGAGAGAGGATAAGAAGATTCAAACTCGGGACTTCAAAGGTGGCGGTTCAAACCTCCACCGCTAGGCTACAAACCTAATGGCAATGTTAGCTAGTAATTATTAGAAATTATAAGCTCTTAAAACTTTTTTGGATAAAATAAAATGAGTTTAAAAAATGTTAAGGAGTGACAATATTATATAACAATGCTATAAAGTAGTTTTATCAGAACCATAACCAATACGTTAAAGGGGTTCGTTATTCTTTCATGGAATTTACGCAATGATGATATTTTAAGAGAAGATTAATCATAACCTCTTCCTCTAAGCGTACGCATTACGACGGTGGAACCCCTAGGCCATGTTCGGAATACGCTTGGCCAACCAGAATCATAAAATACATTTTTTTTTGCTAGAATATGATTATAAATATAAGCTCTCAAATTATTTGCATAAAATGAACAGAGAATGCTATAAGTTCTTGTATATTTTGCAAGATAAATATATATGTTAGGAAATTAACACACACACATATTTCTATATATCAACTACCAGTTGGTCTAGTAAGATGGGGTGTTGAATTTCTTAAGCAACATCAATGGTTCGGATTTTAAAATTGTAAATGGAATAATTGAATTGAAAGGATCGCTCTCATAATAAGCCTCTAGAGTACCCAATCTAGATTAAGCGATTAGTGAATCGGAACCGAGTGGTTAAGAGAAAAAAAAGGGTTATATATATGTAGCTCGAGCAACAATCTTTTTATTAAGTGTACCCCATTCTAAGGTGCTTTTGAAATCAATAACTTCTTGTCAATTTCAAGCTTCAAATTAGGAATAGTTATAACTTATAAGATTTGTTGGCGTGTAATTCAATGTGCAGAAAACGGTGGTGACGACGAAAAGTGTGGAGTATATGCCATTCCTTCTCTCCTTTTTCTTTTTCTTGAATGGAGCCGTTTGGACTTTCTATGCTATACTTGTGGAAGATTGGTTTCTTGGAGTAAGTCATCTTTTTGTATCTTTATGACAACTTTTCATTAACATACATACATACATACATACATATATATATATATATATGAAGATATGTATTCAATTCCATATGCTTGTGTAGCCTTAACCTATCGGAAAATTACTGACAACCTCTCAAAGTGCATATATATATATACATATAGGTATATACACACAAAAAAGGAACATGAAATAAATTTTTAATCCAAAAGACTCACTTACCAACTCTCTACTCCAGAAGGTCAAATCATTAACTCAAACTAAGTAACAGTACTTAAGATTTCTATCTTTTTGAGAAAAATGCACTAAAAAAGAGAGAAATTAACCAACACAAATAAACCATCGAGGCGAATTAATTGTGTTTTGACTGATAGAGTCGATACTGAAATTTCAAAATTCGTAATGACAACTAGATTAAGCTTATTTGGATGATCTCATTTCGCATATATGTACTGATAAATTTACTTAAAATTTATCTAATATGAAGTCATGATTTGAAATCTTTCTTTCAAATTCGAATTCTTACAACCTCAAATCTGAATACTTGCTTCAAACGAAACCAAAAAATTGATAAAAACATACCAACGTATAGCAAAGTTAATCAACAACCTTGAGTATGCTTCAGGAGTTGTGGGGGCCTTTATGGTACGTTTGGCCACTCCGGAAAAATAAAATGAAATAAAATAAAATAAAATAACTACATCCTAGGGTCAATAATTAGAACTTTGATCAATATTTGGGGGCAAAGAAATTTTGTATGCATTTAATGTGGATTCCGCTCATTTATCAATAAAAATATTTTGTAAGTACTATATATTTTAATAAAATATATCAAAATAACATATATATATGTATATATAATATTTTTCATTAGTACATGAATGATATACACACGGAATAGTTTTCTTGTAGAGGTCTTGTCTGAAGGCAATTTTATATATATATGGATCAGGTGTATGAGCCCCATTCACGCACCCTGCGGTCCACATTCAACTACGAGTATAGATACGATGAAATAAAATAATTAATAATATTGATTTATCATCCTATTTTTTCACATATTCTCTCAATATATATATATATATATATATCTTAAATTCTTAATAACATTTGATGTTTTATTGTTGTCGGTTGTGCGGCCTTTCTCGTTCTCAAGATTTCATCAAAAACCGACAGTCAATAATAATAAGATGGGCTGGATTTATTATTAGCTGTCTCGTAATTAATGTAAACTGAATTGGAAACATTAGTGACCATATATATGAACATATATGGACCCATCTTATGACTTGGAGATGGCACGACCACACCTATACAACAACCACGTTTTTTCTGAGTAATAGATAGGTCTCGAAATTTATTGGCTGCAGCGTGATAAATAATTATGTACTTGGCATCACCATCATTAATCTTCATCAATATCATCGTTAGATTTGTTACTAATTTGCTAATATTGCTACTATCTCTATTATTATTTTTCCAAATAAATTGCAAGCTAGCTAAGACTATATCACTCATCATATAGCTTTCATATATACATATTTACACTCTTTTATAAAGCGTTAGCATCCTCTAATAATTACTTGGTATTTAATTGGTCTGACTTTTTAATTTATCTCTTTTCTCTCTCCTATTTATCCATTATTTGTCCTCTCATCGCTATTCTCTCTCCTATTATCACGTTTATATTTTTTCCTATTCTCTCTATTATTCAAACTAATTCTATATTTTCTCTTTCCTATTTACTTTTATTTATATAATTAAGTTTTACTTGATTTTTTTGTAATTATTATGATAAAAATTTATATTCAATATAATGGATTTAAATACATAATTAAATTATATTTTTTATTTTGTTATACTTACCGGTAGTCATTAATTATTTTCTTACATTTGTCTTCATAATTAAATGATATGGTATGAACTCAAGTAACTCTCTTTTTTGCAGTACTTTATTTTCATTAATTATTTTATTTGAAGTCTAAGAATTTGATTCTTCTTTTTAGTCATCAATCATTACCAATAAAATAAAACTCTCTCTCTCTCTCTCTCTCTCCAGGTGAATGCATTTTGGAATATCATTTAAATTCCTAGCAACATACCATACACTATGCATATTGTTAAACAAATAAATAAATAATAAATATATTCATAAAAATAAGATAATAATTATGAAGTATATATTTATATTAAAATAATGATAGGAAGACATGGATGGAGCCAGAGGAGAGATGGAGAGGGTGATCGCCCTCCCTCAAGTTTGTATCGAGCTAAAATTTAAATGTATTTTTGTGAAAATTTAAAAATTTGTCCCTCTCTATATCAAAGAAATATTGTTAATCTTTCGTAGAAACTGGATCTCACCTCCAAACATAAAATTATGTCTCGTCTCCATAGGAAGATATGAATAATATATATACACACGCATACATGTTATTGGTATATTATTTGAAATGATTATATTCTTTAGGGTAAATAATATAGCTAGATTCATTCAATGTATCCTGATCCCCAAACAAAAATGAGTGGATTGTCCTTGTAATATGATGCCTTCAAACAAATATTTATATTTGACTCATTTAATTAATTAATCAAAAAAGTGCTAAAATGTAAATTAATATGAACTTGGTGCAGGTACCAAATTCAATTGGATTGATTCTTGGAACACTGCAGCTGGTGCTATATATGATGTACAGATACCCCAAACCATCAAATCAATTGGCAGCAGATTTTAAGCAAACATGGCAAAAAGAACCCCTGCTCCCGCCTTCTTCACAATGTTGAAAATACACAACAAATATATCATAACTTTTTTCACAAATTGAAAAAGAAAAAGGAGTAAATTTGTATATTGCGGAGTGGGCTATCCCAAATTGACCGGTCAGTGTGAGTTTGTCTACGCGATTATACACCCTTTGAGTAGGAATTCATTTTCTCAAAGATCCTAACTTTTGTATTTCGGTGGATCTCTAAGTTCTCTCGAATCTTTATTGTATTGAAGGGATATCTATTTAGTTTCTTTTTTTTTTTGATGAAATTTCAGATTACTAGGGTAATCACAGGGTGTTCTATATATAACGTACAATATCAAATGTGGTTTCAGTCTTGATAGCAACTAGACAAATGACAAATAGAGTCAATACATACAAGATTTGCAAGTACAAATATAATTCCAGATCAGCACCATGTCTCGTTTTACAACTTAGATATGATAATAGAAACATGTATGATTCCTATCATATAACATATATGTAGTTCACATTAGTAATGTACAAATGTAACCAATACCAAATTTAAGATAAACAAAGAACCAGTTTGAAAACTTATCTTTTTTGACAACTAATACTGAAAAATGTCATTCCAGACATTGGCAAATGTTATTATAGAAACTTGTTTTAATGACTGAATCATCGACTTCTACTGACTTACCTTAAAGAAATATTCACCCCACTATTCGGTGCATTGGGACAACGAAATTCTTTACAGGATAAGACAATTCAGAGATTATACTGCAAGCCACACAACTACACAAGAATCTCACTTCAAAAACTAATCAACTCTTTATAAGTGTATATAAGTGCTTCGATCTATCACTACTAGAAAAACACAAATTAGCCACGGATTAGCCACGATTTAAAAAAAATTAAAAAAAATAATTAGCCACTGCCAATCCGTGGCTATTTTTGGTGGCTAAAATTAGCGCGAAATTTGGCGCCAATTTTTAGCCACGGATTAGCCACGGCCAAACCGTGGCTAAATTTAGCCACGGCCTGGCCGTGGCTAATCCGTGGCTAATAGCCACGGCCAGACCGTGGCTAAAAATTCCTGGGCAATTTTTTTTTTTTTTTGCACCAGGTATGGTTTGAACTCTTGACCTGTTAATTGAAGTTAGAGTATTAAACTACTATACCACTTTAACTTTTTGTTTAATAATTAATTTTTGCTATACTTAAGTAATATATGTATATTATATATATTGATATATATAATAAATGATTCGATATATTACATACGTACAAGATTAGATATACTTATATATATGTATATTTATGTATAATTAGATGTATATATATTAGATATATAAGTACATATATAACATATATTAGATATATAATACACTAATATATGCTTATTTCATATAGATGATTGATCATATATAGTACATATGATTAGATATATATATATATATATGATCGATATACACGTACTCCACATTGCTAACATATATTAGATATGTTATATATAGATATATAGTTATATCATATAGACTATATATAGAGGATTAGAATGTACATATATAGTATATTAATATATATAAGATACACATTGACATATATATTGATATATGTATTTATATGATATATATATATACTTGGACGTATATATACACATATATTGATACATATATATACACATATTTATGCATCAAAATAATTTTATATATGTATCAATATATATATATATATAAATTTATATGTGGGGCAAAAAATGAAAAAAAAAAAAAAAATTAGCCACGGCCTAGCCGTGGCCAATCCGTGGCTATTAGCCATGGATTAGCCACGGCTAGGCCGTGGCTAATTTTTCTTTTTTTTTTTTGACATTTTAATTATCTAAATTTTTGTTATTGATATTTTAATTATCTAAATTTAAATTATCTGTATATACTTGGACATATATATATATATACACTTGGACATTTATATATATATATATATATATATATATATTGATACATATATACTTGGACATATTTAAAATAGATACATATATTGATATATATATATGATATGTATACACGAATATATATGATACATATATTGATATATATATATATATGATATGTATACTTGACATATATATATATAATACCACACATATATAAATTTTTGTTATTGATATTTTAATTATCTAAATTTAAATTATCTATATGTACTTGGACATATATATACTTGGACATTTATATATATATATATATATATATTGATACATATATACTTGGACATATTTAAAATAGATACATATATTGATATATATATATATATGATATGTATACTTGACATATATATATATATATATAATACCACACATATATAAATTTTTGTTATTGATATTTTAATTATCTAAATTTAAATTATCTATATATACTTGGACATTTATATATATATATATATATTGATACATATATACTTGGACATATTTAAAATAGATACATATATTGATATATATATATATATATAGATATATGATATGTATACTTGACATATATATATATATATATAATACCACACATATACGAATATATTGGCAAATGATCACGAATTAAAGTTGCTATTATCTAAATATCAATTATATAAATAGATTTTTGTTATAATTTTTGTTTTTGATATATTAATTTATTAAATATTTGTCATAAAAAGAAAAATTGAATATTGAATGATAAAGTCGTAGGTAAATATCTTTAATTTTAAAAAAAATAATTGGTTAATAATTTATAAAAATTACTACAATAAAATTACAAAAATTGATAATACTAATGAAATTTATTAGATAATTTAAGTTTAAAATATTGTAAAATATAGTTTAAGTATAAAAAAAATCAATCCATAACCTAAAGATTTCTTTTGGCGCAACGGTTGCATGCTCCAATTACAACATTGATGTCCCGTGTTCGAATCTCCTTGAGCGCAAAAAAAAAAAGCTTGGGGGACGCGGGTACAGGTTTCGGGCGCGGGCGCGGGAGCGGGTTGGGATGCGGGTACGGTCTGATTAGCTTTTTTTTTTTTTTTTCAGTGGCCACGGATTAGCCATGGCCAGGCCGTGGCCAATCCGTGGCTAAGGGCCATGGCTTAGCCACGGCCACGCCCGTCCAACAAAAAGGTGGCCAAAATTGGCCACGGCTTGGCCGTGGCTAAGCCCAGCCGTGGCTAAAAAGCCGTGGCGAAGATTAGCCACGCCACTTTTAGCCACGGAAAAAATCCGTGGCCAATCCGTGGCTAATCTCCTTGGCCACGGATTTTTTGCCAAATCCGTGGCTAAAAGCCTTTTTTCTAGTAGTGTATGAAACTCGTATTCAAGTGAAGGTATGAACTATCAGACTCGAATTGAGACATAACCACGAAGTGAAAAAGTACGAGCTATAATGTTCACTCACAAAGATCTTAGGCATGCATTCAGAGAATAGAATTCTCACAAAGATTTCATAGAGATTTTTATCTCATGTCAGAGTTACTCACATATCTCCATCTTTTACAAGTATTGCACTATTAATAGGTAGCATAGTTGCTAATACATAAAAGGTGCCTTTAATGCATTAACTTGGTAAATCAAAACTAGTTATAACGGCTAGAAACATTCTAGCAGTTTCTGTAACATAATACCAGTTACCTCTTAAACCGGTGGTATAACTTCCAATAATTGTTAGTAATGTCCCAGGTAACAGTCTAAAATGTACCAATCAAAAGTAGTTGTTTTTATGATTAACACCAATAGTAAATGACACATAAATGTCTTGTAACAACTCATTTAAGTTTGAATTTTGAATTCAAACCAAGTTCTAGATGAAATTCCAACAAAACGATAAGACTAAGACAATTTGCCTTGTGCAGTACTTAGTTGATATTTTGATAAATAATCAACACTTAACCGCATAAATACGTGAATTTTCCTAGTTAAATATCCAATATGGGATATAACATAATCCACAAATATTTATCTTTATGCCTTACTTATTCCATAATATATATGGGTTTTATTTTGTGGATTCTACCATAAATGATATTCTTCCATCCTTGAATAAAAACACCCATAAATATTAACATACAAACATGTCATTTTCAACATTTTTTTATCTATTGTCTTTGTTAAGAAAAGCAAAAGAAAAGCAAAGAAAAAAAAATGTCTTTTTGCAATATCAATGTAAAATTTATTTGTGTGATCAGCTATGTTGTGTTAAAGGATATCTATTTAATTCCATTATTTTTCATACTATTGTCTTTGTTCTTTAAGAAAAATAA
Organism: Petrea volubilis; assembly: GCA_026212405.1. Taxonomy (NCBI): domain Eukaryota; kingdom Viridiplantae; phylum Streptophyta; class Magnoliopsida; order Lamiales; family Verbenaceae; genus Petrea; species Petrea volubilis. The sequence continues at coordinate 2,166,040 of CM047875.1, read as the reverse complement.
AATGAAAAGAATAGAATGTCTCTTTAATTTCATGTTTTTAAGTATCAATACATAATTTATTTGTTTGGCTAGGTATTATTCCCTCTTTAAGTACAATTAATCAGCTCTAGCTATGGATGGAATGGAGGGTTACAAATGAACAAAGCTCTGATACGAGTGGAACAAGGTATCATCGTAGGGAAGGACACGCCGATTTATATTTTTACCAAAGAAAGTTAAAACTTATTTAACTAAAGAAAACGCAAAAAAAAAAAAAATAAAATTAATTAAAAAGTATTAGGTCAGTGAAAGTTCTCTCTCTTGCTTGAATTTTTCGTTTCTTAAGTTTACATTTTTTCCCCTCAATATCATAATCTGTAAACCTTATATATTAACGTATAAAATAACAAAAGTTATCATATTTATATATATATATGACTAATTAAAAGTGTTCCAATATATATAAAAGAAAAGTGCGATAATCAAAACATTATATAAAAAATGATACTGAGAAAAATAACAAGATATTTTCTGTTTCAAAAGAAACAAATATAATGGATAATGAATTGCTTTTAAAAAATACTTAACAAATAATTTTTTAATAATACTCAACAAAATTGATATAAACCCACATAATGATATATAATCAAAATTCAAAAAGTATTAAAATAGATTTATCTCTCTCTCTCTCAGTTCTCACAATCAAAAAATATATTCAAAACTCAATTTTTTTTCCTTCAACATCACATTCCCCAAATCACTCCCAATTAAATATAAAATCTCCAATTAGTAAAATTCATTCAAGTTTAATAACCCAACAAATAAACATCAAGATTCATTAAATTTAATATTAAACAACTATCAAGTTCATATTAACAATCCTAAAATTCAAATCTCTACACAAAAATCAATTGCAAAAAAAAAAAAAAAAAAAAAAAAAAGAAATAGACAAATGTATAAATTTTGAAATTAGAATACAATACCTGTTTGTATGTTGATTTTAAAGAAAAAGTTGAATATTGTGTTGGGAAAATATTCAAAATTAATCCCAAAAATTGATAAACGCAGTGGAAAATAAAAAAAAAAACTGAGCCCTTATACGTGCATGCATGACATTCAAAATTTAAATCAAAAACACATATTATGAAAAGTAATAAATAATTAATTAAACAACTCCTATTGCATAATACTAGAAAGCATAAAATATACCAACCTCAACATTAGAACAAACTAACCGCGCTGGGATGCGTATTGACCGCGAAAAACCTCCCATTAATTCCTTACGAAGCCCAGGATCAACTCGCTTGACCACCAAGATCTTCTTCGCAATCCCTCACAGAAATGAAGTGTGGGCTCCGAAATCAATAAAAATATTTAACTAGAAAACAAAATTTCTTATAAATGAAATTTTTTACTAAAGCAATTCTATTCTTTAAATTCTCCAACTCATGGAATATTAAAGAATTATTGCTTTTTGGTGTGTTATGAACCTATTGTCAAGGCTCTCTTTTATAGGGAAAAAGTGTGAGAAAAAATCATATTTTTTCCAATGTTGGACGAGTGAAAACATCAATAAAAAATTAATTTACAAAAAAATGTTGCTAGGTGGAGTCAAACCCCGACCTTTCAAATGGCAACACTTCTCCTCACCATTGGACCAGTCCACATCTTCATGCAAACTATTGTTTTTGAAAGCTATTTATTTTATTCGAAATAAAATTTTATTTTTCTCCTCAACCTTCATCCAACGTGTCCATCTCATGGAAAAGTTAAATATTTTTCAGACGAGTTATAATTAGAGGGTTACGAAGTGCCTTTAGGGAAAATTAATTTTAGCTCCAAATGGATCAAATCTAATTATCATCTCATGATAATATTTGACTACCATTTAACAATATTTAATTCCACTAAATAAATATTGTTGCACTCTAAAATTAATTAAATTATTTACGAGTTCACAATGTAACAAGTATTTGCATTTAACCCCTCTATAAGATATCCGTGAAAAATAAAATTAAGCTATTATCAAATTTATTTTTACATTTTATCCTAAATTCCCGATTTGCCTTTGTTCAAATATTCCACATGAAAATCACATTTTCATATAATTTCGGTGATATTTCACTCGAAATACTTTGGCCAAAAATTTAGAATTAATTTGAACTTTGCAAATCAACTTAGGGGATATCTATATCTTTAAAAGATTTATAGATTCGATCAAATATTCTTCTTTAACACATTTCATGCAATCACCTAACGTACAAAGTATGTTGGGCACTCACGACCTCACTTCCAAGTACATTAAAGTGATTAACACTACATGCCCAAAGTCGCAATATTTTCAAGATATAGAGTCAACGCATATGAATTATTCATTTTAGATAGTAGTTCAAAATGAATAATTCAAATCGTCCAGTTCAGTGTTCCAATCTCATTGGTGAACACCAACATGCTATAACTTGAATCACAATTCCCATAATTAAGGACAAATCATCATTTATAGCATATTATAGTCTTAGCAGGTAAAAACAAGATACTCTTATTAAATATGATAATTTCTACTATGAGAGACGAAAATTTCTACTATGATTTTTGTTATTTTAATTGAAATAGAAGAAAGAAGTAAAATCTAATTAAACTTTTAATATTTTAATTTGAAGAGAAGAATGAGAAAAGTAGGAAAGAGAAACAGAGACAATTTAATTAATTATGATAAATGAGATTGAGTAAAAATAATTCACTAAAAATAAAATAGAATACTGAAAATTAAAATTTTTATTATATAAGTTATATAAAAGTCAAAATTTTATTTTAAGAGAAGGTGAAATTTTAAAATTCTAATAAATATAAATATTAAAAAATGAATTTTTAAAAAATTGAGGGGTGGCCCACTTATATATCTCATCTATGTATGTATATATATGTTATATTATGTATATATTTGTAATTTTTGTATATATATATAGGTCATGTCGTACATTAAAATGTTTAAAATTTTCGGTATACCTGTATATATTAATGTTCGCATATTGTAGTTGGTGAAGTCTTACTTATCAGAAATAGTATCTTGAATGTCGGCCCACCTTTTAATCGGGCTGTTGAAATCGAGACTTAGCACAGCTGGGTAGGGCTTGAGATTTGTTCTCAAGTGGAGCACCAAAGCCCACTGCCCTCAAATGTATGTGATATGACACCAGATTATTAATATTTTATTTTATTTTGTTTTGACGATATAACTCTTCACTCACAACTTCTAATATCTTTTGTTTTTTTTTTTTGTTAATTAAAAAAATGGTGAGGTTGAAGGCTGTAGATAGCTTTTCCAATTAAGAGAATTTAGTAGTGTTATATATATATATATATATATATATATATATATAGCAATAGCTCGTTAAAATTAAAGTCAACTTGATCATTCCATTCCCATCAACACGCTAATAATTTAAATCTCACTCTTAATAGGACCAAATACTATGGGTCAGCCATCCATAATATCTGGCAGCGATGTTTGTTACCCGAATTACCCAAAACCCACTACAAAAAAAAGTAATAGTAATGACAAGATATAAAGTAATAATATAAAAATTATTATCAATAATTGTATTAAGCAATAATATTTTCTATTTTGTCATTAATTAAGTTTTTTTAGTACCAACAAGTTTTATTTTGTCATAATATTCATTCAATGGTAACAAGAATTAATATTTTAGTGACAATCATTAACAATTAGTGACACATCTATAGTGATAATTTCATAATAAATATTAAGTTTTTGTGACCAAATTACTTTTTCACTTAGTTGCCACCACATTTGTATCACCTTTTTACATTATATTGTCACTATTGATATTGTACAAATTATATTTTGTGACAATTTTTAATTTTATTATCACTAAGTCTATATATTTAATGACAACTTTTTAATTATCACTTATAATATTATTCCTAATTTACTCATTTCATTACAGTGAGTAGGAATTTTCACTATGAGTAAGCTCTTGTTTACTTTCGAAATTTAAAAATGCTGGGTCATTGGTTGATCCTGCATGACTTGGAACTATTCAACTACTAGCCGCATTTACTATTTGTTTGCATAAAAATTTGACAGCCATGCCCGATGTGGTTACCTAGAATTCGAAACTGCTGAATTCGATATGAAATCAGCAACTTCGAATTGATTTTTGTGTTTTCAGTGCGAACATGCCAGTGTGAGAAGAATACATGAATTGAAGTCTTGTTTCAATTTCGACGGGCTGCACCCCAAACTTCTACATGAAAAACAATTATGTTGGATTAGACAAGCACTACCCCTAAGGTTCTACGTGGCTACAATGTAATGTAGGACTTAAAATTTAGTACTTTAAAAATTGAGAATGGTCAAAAAATTCAAAGCGAGAAGGTGCATTGAAAGACAATGCCTACTTGCCATGGGTAATACAAACGTTATCTACAAGCAAATGCATTGATGACACATGACATATCTATGACTCTAATGTATTGAAAGACTACTACAGACTTTGACTACAAGAAAGACTCAGTGATGATTCCGTGCGATGGCTACACTTGAATGCATTGAAAGAATTATACTATCCTACGAGCATTGATGATTTTGGGTACACCTCCTCATGCATACGCTCGACATGAATGCGGGATACCACTTGGTCGTATTGATACCACACATCCCGAATCGGGGCCAACCCGGGTAAGTGATGGCTACAACTTCATGAAGTTATAGAGTGGACGCATTGATTACCTCATCATGGCCTTTATTTTTGGCTTGTTAAGTTATAACAACGCCTATTTGTAGCCAGTTGTTTTTCCTACCTGACAACCCCTAGAAATAAGTGTTAATCTTGACATGGTTTTATTTTTATTTTTATTTCTACCCTTAGACGATTGGACCATGGGCTTTCCATAAACAAAATCTTGGCCTTGGCCTTAGCATAGGCCAGGCTTATTCTGTGTTGGAGTGGCTTGGCCCCGCTTTATTTTAGTTCAGCATGGCCCGTACTGACCCATCCCGAATTTAGACAAATAATTATTTTTGGCCCAAGCAATGACCCCTGCAAGCTTTAATCAAATGTAAAATTTGGTTGAGACTGAGTACATATCCCCCTTACTTAAATATATTACTGTACCTATATACTTACTAATAGTATTGCTATTGTATATACACATTTATTTATCATTATATCGAATTTATACATACACATTTTTGTTTGTACATATATGTAGCAAGACAAGTAAAATAGGAAATACATACATATGCATATATATTCATACACTACACGAAATGCAATTTAAGTAACAAAGTTAAGGTAACAAATATATATTTTGTCACTAGAATTAGGTTTTTGGTGACAAAATATAATTTTCGTTACCAAAATGCTGCTTTTCCGTGCTGATAAAGATAATTCGTTACGGAAAGCAATAGTTTGTTACCAAAAACTCAAAATTTTGTGACAATAAGGGATATTTGTTACGGAAAATAAGGTATTGTTACCAATAAATTACTTTTTAGTAACAAATTGAATTATTCATTACGAATAGTAAAGTATTGACACTAAAAATAGTTTAGTATTGTTACGAAAAATAGTTTTTGTTTGTGACAACTTTGAAATTTGTTACGAAACTTTAGACATAATTTATAATATATACTCTTTTAGAAAGCATTAAGATCTCTTAATAACCACTTTGTGTTTTTGATTTCAAGGGACTCTTGGTCTATTTGGAGTAAGATTAGTGTTTTAGTGTTTTTGGTATACCATATATTTTCTCATCCCACTTCTCAGCTTTCCTCTTTCTTTGGTAATATATTTTAATTTTCTTTCCTTATTCTATCTCCTCTCTCCTCTCCCCTCGCTCATTTTATTTTTCTATTTATTTGTTTCTTAATAGTATACTTTAATCGTATTTTAAATCAATTTTTTACTTATTATAAATTTATAAAATATATTAAAAAAGTTTAAATATTTATTTCATATAGAAAATTTAGTAAATACTTAATTCCACAATACTAAAGTTTAAATACGTAGTTAAACTATATCCCATTTTTATTTTGCACACACATCGAGTGTACTCATTCCACTAGTGTATATAAAAGGAGAGCACATTTTAGTAACTACTTCTAGTATCTTACTTATTTTGATCTATTTTTTTTTTATTTTCTCTCTCCTTCCTATTTTCCATTTCCATCTTCTTTTGGACTCCTCTCCCCCCGCGCTCCTCTTTCATTTCCCACTTTTTAATATCCTTTTTTGTGTGTTATTTTCTTTGTATGTATTTTCTTAATTTTATTTTATTTGAAATTATTTTTCCTTTCATTTATTATTAACCTAATAAATATAATAAGAAATATTTAAAATCTATATATTTTGATAGTATAGATACTACAAAATTATACATTTTTTTACGATTACAAATATTTTTCAAAAGTTATGATATAAAAATATGCTCAATAATATACAAACAACTATTATATGAATTATTAAAAATATGAATATAATATGAATGTTAAAAAAGTATTCAAGAATAAAAATACGACTAATTTTTATATTATTTTCAACATAAATTATATCTTTGTGTAATTTAAATAATGAAAAGATTATTTAAAACTTATCATTAAATTATTTAATTTATAAACATCATATAAATCATATGTAATTATTTATATAATAATTTATATTTTTATGAAGTATTACAAATCTATTATTTATATCATATTCAATTTAAAAATTTACTGAATATTATTCTTTAAATTCAAAATATATACGAAAAATGAAAGCCTTTTTTAATTATCTGTACGCATGGGTACTATGTATAATACTCATTTTAACTAATAGAGCTTATAATTTTATCTGAATTTATTCAATTAGTACATAAGTAATAACTTAATAAAATTAAAATTAATAAATTGAGATAACAAACAACATAAGTATATTACAAACCACCTATTAACCAATGATATTTAACGGCCCAGCGGTAACCCTCTACTTTCGCCCACGAGAGGTTGGGAATTCGATTTGTGTTGATTGCTATTAAGGCTGGTCGCGGGTGGGGGGCCCGAGACTTTGAGTAATGAAATTAACTTTTGTAATAAATCGTGTAACTTTTAGTAAGGCAATGTTTGTTACAAATACTTCTACTATTGTAACGAAAGATCTTTCATTACAAATGTTTTTGTAACGAAAACTAAAAAGTCGTTACAAGAAATTTTAGCATCGGGCTTTAGGAGACGAATTTTGTAATGATATATTTCGTTACAATAATTTTTTGTAACGAAAAATAGACTTTCAGTGACAAAGTCTTTCATTACTAAAGATTACTTTTTTTGTAGTGATACCTTGGTACAGAAATGGTGGCTTCCTATCATTTTGAGCTCAAAATTCTCCTACCAAATTTAAAATATAGCTATTATTGGCGCCACAATAATGGTGCCCCTTGGGTTTCCCAAAAATAGTTGTTCCCTCATAACGGCTTCCCTCTCTTTATTGAATTCTATTTAAACTCCAACTCCTTACCTCCCCTATTTTTCCCACTTCCTTCAATACTTAACTCAAAATTCTTAGTACTCACCCTCAACTCTTATAACCATCACATCAGACTTTCATCCCAATCACTTCACTGTCCAACCTTCTCTCTGCACTCTCGCTACTGTTCATTGTTCTTTTTCTTCCCCAATTTCAAACCCTAATTTTAGCGACCTTTAGCCATGGCAACCAAAACCTTTGCTCGTTTCTATTGCGAAGATTCTTTCATTTTAGGCCCAAGTCTTGATGGCACAATCCTTCAAGATCACACACACGACATGGCACGATTCGAGGAACGTTTGCTATACCCTTCAGGCCATGTTTTTAGGGGATCTTTTTGTAACTAGCCCTAGTCCCCGAATTCCAATCTCTACCATGATTTTGTCATATAGTGTAATCGCGTTGAGGCAGTCCATGCCAAAATCTTGAAAGATACTGGAATCTACGAGCCAATCCAGGTCACCAAGAATTTTTACAAACTCGATTGAGGTTTCTTGTAGGTGGCACTCCTCTTTTGTTGCAAAATCGAATACACTTTCTATTTTGCCCCTGGCCCTATGACTCCAACTCTTCCAGATCTGAAGGAGATGGATAGGTTCAAATCGACTGGTCGATCAATTAGTATTGAAGTGAGATATGATGATCTTCACATTCTAGAGGTCTTCTACCTTCCTGGCTAGTACAAGGCCATGACTGGTTATGGGTACATCACAGTCCATTATGTCAACAGATTCACCCCTATTTTGGACAAAGAGCATGTCCAGTTTTTGGCTTTGTAGGTAAGTCTTCCATAGCCAATCTTGTCAACAAACTGCGAACTTTTACCATCTTGCTGGTGCATTAGCTGTGGGGGCCGAATTAGCTCTTGGCCCAGCCATTTTAACTTTCATTTACAGGGGGTTAAGAAAGCTGATCAAAGTGAGGGATGACCCTAAGAAGAGGGAGATTCAACATGGGGGTCTGTGGCTGGTACAGATGTGGCTCTAAGCTTATTTCCGTCATTTGTGTGGAAGGTCTACATAAATGAAGATGTCAAACGAGCTCTTTGCCAATTTGTTGGTGCGTACCTTCGTTTCAACTACCAATCCAGAGAGGGTTTTTGATCGATTCTATCTTTCCAGAGATGGGAGTGAGCCAGGATAGACCTGTCTATGTTCAGGTGATTAGGCATTTTACCGCTAAGGGTCCATGTCTTTTCATTTTAGTGACCAAAGAAGATGGGTGTCCTTATTAGTTGCAAGGGACCTACCCTATGGTCACCATTTTGATAATATCGTAACCAGTCGTGTCTTGCCATATGCCCCTCACTATGTGGCGCGGAAATTTAGACTATTCAGTCCATGCTTGGTCCCATTTTGACGATCAACTCCTCTCGCTTCAAACTGAACAAATATATGAACAAGAGGGTAGACGTCTTCAAAGGATTGACAAAGGATACCTGGTGTCATCTTAATGCATTCGAATTCACTTATTTCAAGATGAAGCTGAAGGCGACTTCAGCCTTTTTGAATTAGTGGAACAACTACCTCAAGCGATCTCAGATTGAGCCTGCTCATATGGTTGTAGCTCATTTTACCTTCTCAAATGCACCACATAAGGTCATGGCGGATGTGGCCTTCCCTAAGAGCATCCCTACCAAACCAGCTGCTGGGAAAAAATGTATAAAGAAGTTTGAAAAATTTTATAATGTTGCATCAGACCTATTTAATAGTGAAGAATGTATCGAGCAAACCTCGATTACTTTTTATAAAAAGAAAGAACTCCATATTGCCCAAGCAAAAGAACATTTCCATACGACTAGGAAGAAACTAGAGCACAATACCCCATATTGGTCCATATTTTACAAGCCATTGTGTTTGACTGTACCCCTTTTATGTGACTCCATGCCTTGGATTATTATCCCTTACCTTCCCATAGAAAGACCCATGAGCTTTTGTGATGAGGTCACTTTAAGCGGTCCTTTTGCTGATGACCCTGTGGGAATTCATTGGGTTGATCTATTTGGCCTTATTGCCCCTTTTTGAAGTTATGCACTGGCCAGAGAGGGGGAAATTACCTCCTTCTTTGCCTTGTCGAACTGTTGTTCTTTATTATTTTGATAATGTTGCTAATGACTCTATTTTATTTTTTATTAGGCTCTGCCTGCAAGAAGATTGAGGCCATGGTGACTGCCACAACCACCACTTTGGCTGGCATTCTGATCCCCCCTACCATCGGCTTCTGCTCTTCCTACCCCTGCTGCCCGGGTCGGTGTTTGACGCTTTGCTCGTCATTTTCACTCTAAAAAGATAGACGAGTGATCGAAGTGTTTGACTCCAATAAGAACAAGTCTGACGTTACTAGCAAGGTATATGTTCGATCGTATTTTCTTTTCCTCTTCGATTTTCACCATTTTAATTTTCTTTATCCACAACCTCCCTAAAAGGACAAATCAGCTACAAGAAACTAAAGGCTATCAAGATGATGGCGATGAAAGAGACACCTTGTTATGCTTTCGGCTCCAACTGATCCAAAACCCGCTGATTTTGAGTCTGCTCCAACCGAATTCACTCTTATTGATCCCACTCGCTGTACCAAAAGTACCGGGAAGTCTGCTGCTGATGATGACGATGATGAGATTGTTGACAAGGTCTATACAGATCTTACCTCATCAAAATTCCTAAGGTCTGTCCTATTGGAAAAACAATGATGATGCCTCTACCTCCCCTGTCAAAATGATAGAGGTAACTTTTATTCCGTGACTGTTGCCTAATTTGATTATTCTTTTGCAGCCATTTGATGGCCTGCTTTATTTTTTAGCCCACTCAACAGCCTACTTCGGCTACATCCTCTCTCTTGAAGCCCATGTTGGTGGCTTCCATGTGAGTACTTCTTTTTTATTGGCGTTCTTTACTTTGCTTATGCCATTTCAAGCTCAGCTAAATGTTTCTTCGTGTAAGCAACCTCTCCTGGCTCCTTGGTCGGTTCCACACCAATGAGTAACTCTAAAGACTCAATGGATCTTATTGACTCCATCTTGGAAGATGATCTCGTGGCGACTGTGGCGACTGTGGCAACCCATCTCTCCAATTCCTGTGTCCAAGAACTCAAGGCTCTTCTGATCGGAGTGTATATTGAGACAACTACTGCAATCTTGGAGGCTAAACGAAATCAAATCCAAGAGATTTTGAGAGAAGTCTCCTGTCTCGCCATGGTCCTCAATAGGAAGCAGTTTTATGAAGACTTTGGGAAACTCTTGGCAAACTTGGGATCGAGGTGCGAATGCTGCAACGGCGCCTTTCAAGCACCCCATATTCCTGGCACTGTGCTCCTATCCCAAGAATTAAAGGCTTTGCACATCCGGCTTAGCCAAAAGGTTGAGGAACAATAGGTCTTGGCGGAAAAAAGAAGCAGCATAGTTGCTAAGATCGAGCGCTTGATGGCTGCTCCTGTAAAGATTGATCGGGAAGGCTTTGAGCTTTCCGCCAAGGTTGAGGAACTCAAAGCCAGCTCTGATGCCCATATTGAAGCTTACCAAAAGGCTAAGACTAGGGACCTTCAATGTAATCATCAAGTTGAGGCTGCTTCTGCTGAGCTTGATGAAGTAACCACTTCCTTTCATGTCTTCTTTGCCCAATTTCAAGTAGACTTTCTCGGTGAGGGCACTTCACATGCTAGTAGCCTTAGTGGCAATGTAGATGGCTAGGCGGTGGAGGTGACTTAAACATCCAACTTCCTAGTAGCTGAGACAGGTTGACTTTAATTTGATGGCCATGAAAGACATTTGAAATTTTGCTAAGGCCAGTATGCCTTTTAAAATGGCAGATTGTTGTCGAAAATAATTTATTTTATTTATTTTATTTTATTTTATTTGTGTTGGGGAAATTTTGAAACTTTATTGAGCCATGCTTTTAGCCCTTTGGATGCATTTCTTTACTTTTATCTCAATGTGTTTGATTTTGGCTTTTTGAACAAGACTTCTTTGAAAAAACAGTTATCTATTAAAATGAAATCTCATTATTCAAACTAAAATTTCATAACATTTTCAAAACAAAAGTTGTAGGTTTAGTCATGATTGGCACTAGATGCAATTCAACTAAGATCATTTTCGTTGTTCTAATGGCAAGGTTTTGCACATTAACAGATAGAACCTTTTCAAGTACCTACCATTTATTGGATCCCTAAGTAGGTTGCCATCTAGACTTTCTAACAAATAGGCATTTTTTTTTTGTGATGGCATGGACCCTGAACGATTCTTCCTAGTTTGGGCTTTGTTTTCCTAACACGACATCTTTCCTTTCTAAAGGAAAGACCACTTTGAAAATGAGCTCACTAAGTTGAAATTGTTTGGACTTAACCTTCTTATCATACGTTTTGGCAACTTGCTTCTTTTGGGCCATATTAATATTGGAGGCCCCTAACTTATGCAACAATTCAAGCCCGAGAATCAAGGTTTCGTACTCGAATTGATTATTTGTATAGAGGAATTCAAACCAACCAGACCAATTTTGATCTCGGATAGCAAAATGACCACTATACCAGCTCCAGACGCCTTGCCTATTTGAGAAGCGTCAAATTGGAGAATCCATGGCTTCAAAAATACTAAAAGCATTTTAATCTACTGAGCCACTTCATCATCCTAGTTCAATGTTGGGGTGATCGATGAGAAAATTGGCCAAGGTTGGCCTTTATTGCCTTTTGCAGAACAAATTGTAATTGGTATTTCATAAGGTGGATGGCCTAATGGGCAATTCGACCATGCACTATCGATCTCGAAAGCATGTACTTGATCACATTGATGCTACTTATGACAAGAACTTTGATTGGTAATAAATAATGCCAAAACTTAATACATGCAAAGTAAAGTGACAAACATAGCTTTTCGATAGGGTGTTACTTTTGTTCCGTATTGTTCAAGTGCCTACTTAAGTAGTATACAACCCGTTCGAAGCAATTTTCATTGTCTTGGGCTAAAAATGCCCCAATAGTCTCATTGGTTGCTGAAATGTATAGCTTAAGTGGTTCTCCTTTCCACAATGGCACTATCATAGGAGGGGAAGTCAAAGCTTCGTTAGTCTTTTCAAATGCCTGCTCATGCTCTTCAGACTGTTCAAACTAATCATAGTTTTTCAACTTAAGTAAAGGTGAGAAAATTTTGGTCTTACTTGCTAGATTCAAAATGAATCTTCTCAAAAAATTCACCTTTCTGAGAATTTGCTGAAGCTCTTCCTTTGTTCGAGGTGGCTAGGTGGCCAGGATGGCCTTTACCTTGTTGGACTCCACTTCGATACCCTTCTTATGTACTAAAGACCCAAGAAATTGGCCTATAGCCACTCCGAATAAACACTTCAGAGGGTTTAACTTCAGCTGAAACTTTCTCATTTTACCAAACTTATAGACTTAATGATGAGATCATTGATGTAAATATTGACGAAGTCATTCATGTAGTCATGAAAAATACAATTCAAAGCTCTTTGCTATGTGGCCATAGCATTTTTAAGACCAAAGGGCATAACTTTTCATTAGAAGGTACAAATGCCCCCAGGCATCGGAATGAACCTAGCAGATCTCCGCACGGAGTTTGATCAACTGTGAAAATACAACTTGAAGATGAACCTACTCAAATATGCTTTTGAAATCACATCGGGGAAATTTCTTGGTTTTATAGTGCATCACAACGGAATTGAGGTTGATCTAGGTAAGATAGACCCAATTCAAAAGATGCATGCTCCAAGAAATCTTAAGGAGTTGCACAACCTATAAAGAAACCTTGCATTATCTGAAGGTTCATATCAAATCTTGTTAGACGATGTCAACAGTTCAGCTATTTGATGAAAAAAGATGTCCCTTTTGCATAGGATAAAGGATGCTAGAATACCTTTGAAAGCATAAAAAGACACCTATTAAATCCATCGGTTTGGGAGCTCCAACTTTAGAATATTATATATTGTTGCCCAAGAATGCTTGATTGGTGCTTTACTGACTCAAGAATAAAAAAAGAAAAAAAAGTCCTTGTACTATCTAAGTCAACATCTAACAAAAGATGTGCTGAAATACTCTCCGGTTAAGAAGATATGCTTGGCATCGTTTTATGCAATTACGAAACTAAAGCACTATTTTAAGGCATATCCCATACGGCTCATCTCTCATGCAGATTCTGTCAAATTTGTGATGTCAAAACCAGTGCTTTCCAGAAGACTAGCTAGGGGATCTGTTCTATTTAATTAGTACGATATCACATTCATGCTGCAAAAAGCCATCAAAGGGAAAGCGCTCGCCAATTTCCTTGTTAATCATTATATTCTAGTAGAGTAGGAATTATCTAATGATCTTCTAGATAAAAACGGCCTCTTTATGAAAATCCTACTAGCCTAGATGATGTTCTATGATATAGCAGCTCGAGCAGATGTAGCAGGAGCAGGAGTTGTTTTTGTCTCCCCACAAAAACTAGTATTAACATATTCAATCGTCCTCGGCGAGTTATGCTCCAATAATGTGGCTGAGTATTAAGCCTTGATTATCGGGCTCCAAATGCTTGTAAAAATGAAAACTATGCATCTCGATGTCTATGTTGATTTAAAACCAATTATCAATCAGCTTTTGAATGAATATGAAGTTGAAAAAGAGGAGCGCATTCCTTATTTTCGCCAAGCCTCATACTTGGTAAAGAAATTCAAGAATGTCATCCTAAGTCACATTCTAAGAAAATAGGATGGCAATTATGCTAGCTAACCTAGCTATTACTCTCGCATTGTCAAAAGGGGAAACAACAAATGTGTTAGTATGTAATCGATGTGTGTTGCCTTTAGTAGATGAGTTAGACCTTGAAGATTCAATGGCCACATTAGTCGTGGTAAGTGAAGATAATGACTAGAGAACGTCGTTGATTAAATATTAAAGCATGGAAGTTACCGCAAAACTCGTGCCATAAAATGGAAGTGTAAGCGAGGTTGTCTTGCTTCATCATATATAAACATACATTGTATAGACGTTCGTTTGAAGGCAACTACCAATGCTGCTTAGGTTGCAAAGAAGCGTTTGAAGTCATGACTGAAGCACATTCTGGAGTGTGCAGGGCTCACCAGTTGGGTCAAAATCTTTATTTCCAAATTAAAAGAATAGGTTATCAGTGGCCCACGATGGTCAAAGATTGCTTATGCTCAGCAAAAAGATGTGACGCTTGTCAAATGCATGCTAAACTCATTCACTAGCCTCCAGAACCTTAATATTCAACAGTAGAATCATGGTTGTTTGATGCATGGGTTTTTAATGTGGTGGAGCTAGTCACTCCCAAGTCTTCAGGCAAACACACTTAAATATTAGCGGCTACTGATTACTTCTCAAAGTGGGTGTAGGTGATCCCTTTAAAAGAATCAAAGAAAGAGACTATAGTTGACTTCATCCATTGCAACTTGATCTTCAGATATAGAGTGCCCTAGTATATCATTGTTGATAACAGAAGGCCTTTCTTCAACAAATTGATGGATAAGCTTTGCCTTCAATTTTTATTCGAGTAGCACAACTCATCCATTTATAATGCAACAACAAATGGTCTGGTTGATGCATTCAACAAATGTTGTGCAACCTTTTGAAGAAAGTTATGTCGAAATCAATAAAGATTGGCATGAAAATATTGGGGAAGCTTTATGGGTATACTGGACAACACATGGAACTATTACCTAGGCTACCCCTTATTCTCTAGTATATGGCATTGAGGCCTTACTCCCTCTTGAAAATCAAACACCATTACTCTGCATAACCATTCAAGAAGGGCTTACTGTTGAGGACAAGACCCGTTTCAAACTTGAGGAGTTGGAAGATTTGGAGGAGAAAAGACGTGAGACACAACAACAACTGGAATGCTAACAAACTCATACGATAAGCTAGGATGTTTAAAAAAGGTTTGCCCAAGGACATTTCAAGTAGGCGACTTGGTCTTAGTAGTAAGGAGACCCATCACCATCACCCAACGAATTTGGAATATATTCATGTCAAAGTGGGATGGTCCTCATGTGGTTAAAGAGGTAAATACCAAGGGTGCCTATAAGTTAATCAACCAAGATGGGTTATGGATTAGCCCTGTCAATAGCAAGTTTTTGAAACGATACTACCCATGAAGTATCATCTTGATGCTGATGCACAAACCAAAATTGCTTCTAACTCTTAACCCACATAAGTATAAACTTTGTATGGTACTCGCCAATAGTAATGCATGTGGTTAAACTGCTAACATACTCCGTTGAAGGTATTGCATGTGGCTAAACATAAAATTACTCCACCTAGTCCAGGGTGGTTAAACTATGGATACTACTAGTTTGTATGAGTATAAACTGTATACAGCTCCCCCTCAAAACAATCGTTATTGTTCGACAACATTATGACTTGATCCCTTCATTGGGTGCCTAGGCAACTTAGATAACTTCTAAGTTCAGTCGTAATCTTTGGATAAAATCCTACGTCCATGGAGCTATTACTTCACCAAGTTTGAAGACCTGTAGAGTTATGCTTTATGATAGATTTTATTTCATGAAAAAAATTTAGCAATTCATTATACGAGATCTTGATCTTGTAGTAAGTTGCATTCATGTTAATATTAATTTATTATAAAAGAGATAATGAGTTATGTTTTTAATTCATTATCGTGAAAAGAATGAAAAAAGATCATCACATACTTAATAGGTTGCAAAATGAAAAAAAAAGATGAATCTGATTATGTCAATCTAAAGTAATAATTCTCATGACACAAAAAAAAGGAGATACAAAGTCCTAAACTAATTTCAACCAAACAGACGCAAGTTTTGCAACTCCTCCTCGATAGTTTGTAGTTGTGTTGTTGAAATCTTCATGTTTTCAATCACTTTGTCATGCAATGAAGAATTATTTTGAATAGTAGTTATTTCCTCTTCGATTTCATGAACCTCGGGTTGAGCACTCTAAAGAAGTTGTTGTTACCGCTTTAATGGTGCAAACAAGTTCTTCTTTTGCCCCTTCAAGTTATTAAGCTCCTTCTTGATATGTTCCAACTCATCCTTTGTGGAATGAACAAGATTTGTCTCTTTTCTCTCTTTAGTTTGGACACAGTAAAGACAATGCTTAGCTTCACTCAGTTGGCGGGCAGCGAGTTTATTAGATACCTTCTCAAAAAATGCAGAATTTGGCTTATCATAAGTAGCTGCCTTGGTAAATAGTAACTTGATTGATCCTTTTATGAGGGAGATGTCAAAATCATTGAAGCTCTTCATGTACACTACTAGAAAACGCGGTTTTGGCCACGGATTTTTAGCCACGGATGAAATCGGTTGCCAATAGCGACGGAAATAACCACGGATTTAAAAAAAAACGAAAACATATGGCCACGGATTTATTCGTGGCCAAATATCCACAATTCCGTGGCCATTTCAATTTATTTAAAAGAAAAAAATATATAAATAAATTTATTTTTTAAAAAAAAAAATTGGACTTGGCCACGGATTTATCCGTGGCCAATAAATAAATTTATTTTTTTTAAAAAAAATTTGGACTTGGCCACGGATAAATCCGTGGCCAATAAATAAATTTATTTATTTTTTTAAATTTGGAAATCCGTGGCCAATAAATAAATTTAATTTTTTTTAAATTTGGACTTGGCCACGGATTTATCCATGGCCAATAAATAAATTTAATTTTTTTTTAAATTTGGACTTGGCCACGGATAAATCCGTGGCCAATAAATAAATTAAATTTTTTTTTTAAATTTGGACTGGCCAATAAATAAATAATTTTTTTTTTAAATTTGGACTTGGCCACGGATTTATCCGTGGCCAATAAATAAATTTAATTTTTTTTTTAAAATTTGGACTTGGCCAATAAATAATTTTAATTTTTTTTTATTTTAAATGACTCGCTTAAATCGCCCAGTCTGACATTACGGGACACCAAAAGGTTCGAGTCATTTCAAAATCATATTATTTTCATCGCGGTTATTATATTTTCCCATCTTATGCGTTGAAAATTACAGTTTGCTTAGCGAGAATACATTTTTCCTCTTTCGGTGACATATACGAATGACTTCGTAATCCGGTGTCGATGTATACTAATGTCAGTTAACTTGTATAGGAATTATCAAAAAAATATTTTTCCAAGCAGATTGATTAGTGTTGAAGTTGTATTGCTCTAATCGTACGGTTCCGTCTAACCTAATTAACGAAAACGTACAATTCGGCAAAAGTCAACATGAAGTTTTGACCATTGGCCACGGATTTATCCGTGGCCAATAAATAAATTTAAATTTTTTTTAAAAAATTTGGACTTAGCCACGGATTTATCCGTGGCCAATAAATAAATTTAATTTTTTTTTTTAAAATTTGGACTTGGCCAATAAATAATTTTAATTTTTTTTATTTTAAATGACTCGCTTAAATCGCCCAGTCTGACATTACGGGACACCAAAAGGTTCGAGTCATTTCAAAATCATATTATTTTCATCGCGGTTATTATATTCTCCCATCTTATGCGTTGAAAATTACAGTTTGCTTAGCGAGAATACATTTTTCCTCTTTCGGTGACATATACGAATGACTTCGTAATCCGGTGTCGATGTATACTAATGTCAGTTAACTTGTATAGGAATTATCAAAAAAATGTTTTTTCAAGCAGATTGATTAGTGTTGAAGTTGTATTGCTCTAATCGTACGGTTCCGTCTAACCTAATTAATGAAAACGTACAATTCGGCAAAAGTCAACATGAAGTTTTGACCATTGGCCACGGATTTATCCGTGGCCAATAAATAAATTTAAATTTTTTTTAAAAAATTTGGACTTAGCCACGGATTTATCCGTGGCCAATAAATAAATTTAATTTTTTTTTTAAAATTTGGACTTGGCCACGGATTTATCCTTGGCCAATAAATAAATTTAATTTTTTTTTAAAATTTGGACTTGGCCACGGATTTATCCGTGGCCAATAAATAATTTTAATTTAATTTTATTTTAAATGACTCGCTTAAATCGCCCGATCTGACATTACGGGGCACTGCTGCTTCCGATTCTGCTTCTGGCGGGGGTTGCTTCTCCTTGTTGATGTTCAAGAAAGTTCATCCAAAGGCCTAGCTTTCATCAGATTCTTGAATGGACTCTCAAATTAGCTAAAGTAGCTTATTATTATTATTTTTCTTTTTTCCCCCCTTTCTCCCAGAATTTTGTTTCTTCTGAAAGGATTTTAGGTGGATAGTTAAACCTTAATGTAACTGCTTTAATTTTTCGCAGTCATATATGTACGTTATATATTTTTTTATTTATAAAAGTGTATTTTTATGTTTATGCTTCTTATGTGTGAATTTAATTTCCAATATTGTTCCATGTAAAAAGTACATGAGTTTAATTGATATATATAGTTTTTTTTTTTATAAAATTGGTCACATTCTAAAACTTATAAAAGTCATATATTTGCTGATTAATTAGTTTTGAATGGATTTCTTAAATAAGTTGCATTTCTAGAAGTGTGCGTCAAAAAAGTGCCTATTCATGATTTTTGAGTTGTTTTATCTTGCACTTTCTTTCAACATTAAAGTGGACTTTACTTTTTGGGAAAAATTAAGAAATCACACTCAGAAAAATTAAGAGCTAGTTTTATAGAGGTTGAAGGCACCATTTTTTCTTTTTTAACTTATTGCAATTCATCTAACTTTTCTTTTTTCTTATCTAATTTAAAAAAAAAATAATTTTATAATATAATTTTCAGTAATATTCTTCCCAAATACTGCAAAAAAAAAGTAAATTAGTGATATTATTACAAATAATAATAATAATAATAATAATAATAATAAATTTGTCACTAATTAGATATATTTAATGGTAAAAAAAATATTAGATTGAGTCAAAATTCTTGCATTGACTTCTTAAATTGAGTCAAAATAATCGATAAAAAATTTCAAATTTTTATAAGGTCAAAGTTATAATTTTTTTTAATTTTGATTTTGTATCCCAAAATTATCTGTGGATAAAAGTAAAATTAGAAAGAATTGTAATTTGCACGATTTAATATTATCTAATTAAATCATAATAAGTATGAATTAATAAAATATATTCACATATAGATATAAATTAGTAAAATTTGATAACAAAACTCAATATATAAATGTATATAAAATTCTTGGCATGCTTTCTTAAACAAGAAGTTCATCATAGCCTGGCGGTAATGCGCTTGGCAATATACCAAGAGGTCTCAAGTTCGAGTCCCACTGGTAACGGTGAAATTTGATTAATTGAAATGGGCACGCTCAGCTGGGTCGGGTCGCACCGCTTGGCTGTAGGCGTGCGGGTTGGGCCTGGTTGGGCTAGGTCCAATTTTCTTTTTTTTAATACTTTTTTTTAAAATATATTTTTTTAATCTTAGCCACGGATAAATCCGTGGCTAAATGTAAATTTTTTTAAGAAAGAAAAAGGTTGGCCACGGAAATATCCATAGCCAAATTTATCATTTTTTTAAATTTTTTATTTTTGGCCACGGATTTATCCGTGGCTAAATTTATTTATTTATTTAATAATATTAATTTTGGCCACGGATAAATCCGTGGCTAGATTTAATTTTTTTTAAAATTTTTTATTTTTGTCCACGGTTAAATCCATGGCTAAATTGAAAAAATCCGTGGCCAGTATCCGGGGCCTTGTTTAGCAACGCCAATTTTGGCCACGGAATTTTTCCGTGGCCAAATCCGTGGCCATTTGTTTTGGCCATGGATTTTTTACCAAAATCCGTGGCCAAATCCTTGTTTTCTAGTAGTGGTAGCTAACCACCAAATCAATGCTGTCTTCAATGGAGGAAATGGAGTCAAGTGGAGTATTTGATATTTTATTTAAAAAATTGCTCCACAACTTCTCCAAAAAAATTCCTTTTAATGATTACGGATGAACTTATTGTCTTGAAACACTGAAACCTTAGGGTAAAGAAGTGCTAGCGTCACTTAGCTCAACTAGAATGTTTCCTTTGGCAATCTTAGCAAGTGGCTGATTCACAACCAACGAGTCAGGTCCTGCAATCAACCCCTGGCTATCTTCAAATCCCTCATCATCATCATCAAGGTTGGGCATTTAATTCTCCGATTGACATGCTACATGTTTTAAAGTCAAGGAACAATGATATAAGAGGAAAGAAAAACAAATGAAAAAAGGTTAAGAAGTAACCTCATCTGCAAAGTGCTCGGTGGAAGACTTAGGATTTTTCTTAGGTCTCTTCCGATGTTGAACCACATTGTTGTTACCACTTTCCTCCACTAAATGAATAACAACCTTCCTTTTATCTCTTTCAGCTTGTTCCTTGCGTGGGGTTGGAACTTTAAGTGACTTTAGGACAACTAGCTTCGCAATATTCTTGTAGAAGTTTCCATACATTTTGGCCCACCACTCCTTATAATCATTTAAAGAGAACTTCTTTGCATTCATAGGAATGGAAAGAAGACATAGTTTGCACAAGGGCTTGAATAAGGTGCCCAAACGGTGATATTGGATTCTTTCATCCAAAGAAGCCTTGTGAATATTCCACTTGAGAACCCCTAGCACTTCTAGATAATATCCAAATTGACAGTTGAATTGGTAAGGACTATAGGGTTCAATGATGAAATATCACTACTAAAAGACAACCGAATAGCCACAGATTTTTTCCCCATTGCCACTACCCACAAATTTAAAAATTTAGCGATGAATTTTGAGGCATTTTTTTCATGGCGACGGATTTTTCCATGACTAAATATCTTTGCAGGATTTTTCCATTGCTAAATATCTTTGCATTTCTAGCTATAGAAAAATCCTTGGCTAAATGTCATAATTAATATTTTTATGTGGCTAAAAGATTACTTTCTTACAAAAAATGGACTTAGCCACAGATTTTTCTATGGCGATAAAATTTGTGACTAAAATCTTACTTTCTTAAAAGAAAATGGACTTAGCCATAGATTTTTCCACAGCGGAACTTAGAAAAATTCATGGCTAAATTGGAGGATTTAGCCACAGATTTCATTATTTAATAAAATATTCAACCAAATCCTTAACAAGCCCCACTCTCCTTGCACTCACAACCCACCCCTAGCCTAGCACCCTCAAAGCCCAACCAACACACCGCCCCTAGGCTATCAATTGTTCTTATTTAGTAGATTGGTTGTTTAATACTTATACTATTATGTATGTGGATTTATATATATATAATTTGTGAACAAATTTTATTAATTTATACTTATTATAATTTAGTTACCAAATATTATTAATTTTTGCAAATTATAATTATTTTTTCTAATTTTACTTTAAGCCACATAAAAATCCGTGACAAAAAATCAAAATGTAAAACTTGTAACTTTGACCTTATTAAAATTTGGAAGTTTTCATCGATTATTTCGACTCAATTTATAAAATTTAAGTGAAATTATTCATTATATGTGAAATAATCAATTTTGTTACTTAAATTTAGTGTATTTGACAAAGTTGAATCAATCAAATTTGAAAATCTAGTGCCGCAATGGAATCAATACCTTCAAAATTTTACAATTGATCGATTGACAAATTTATTACATGATAATAAAAATGCATATTTTCCAAGTGAATGTAACTAACCAATTTGAATTAATTGAATACGAAAAATTAGTAGCATTAATTAAAAACTTCAGATTTATCAATTAGCTCTTCAAAGAACGAATCACTAATTTGATGAATATAAAACAAAATATTTGACTTATATGTTTAAATTGATTTAACAATAAAATTATATAGTATTTTCATTATACATAATTGACTAATTGAATTGATTGAAATGGCATAATTGACATATTCAATGAAAAATCAATTTGACAAACTCTTTGGGAAACGAATCCCTAGTTCAAAAAAATAAACCTATATATCATACTTATATGATTAATTTTATTGAGGGCTATTGTCCATTTTATTTTGAAAGATGATAAAATTAGAAATTTGCAAAGGTTTAAATAACAGAACAATGGAAAATTTAATAAAATAAAATTAATGGAAATAGCTAAATTTCTTCGACTTTTTAGCAATAGAAAAATTCTTGGCTAAATGTCAAAATTAATTTTGTTTTGATAGTGTTTTATATTTGGAAGTTTCTTTGCTTTTTTAGCCATAGAAAAATCCATGGCTAACTGTCAAAATTAAGCTACATCATGCTTCACCCCCAGCCGAGGGTTATCTTCCCTTTTTGGGGAACATTTTGAAACTCAACTTTGATGAAACGATGTGCATGTTAAGCTAGCAATGAGGTTGCTCATGCAGTGATTGTGCACTCGTTGTCGCGAATCCTGTATTGGCGATTATGCAAACTGTTTTTTTGGGAGGTTTGTAGTAGA
Organism: Petrea volubilis; assembly: GCA_026212405.1. Taxonomy (NCBI): domain Eukaryota; kingdom Viridiplantae; phylum Streptophyta; class Magnoliopsida; order Lamiales; family Verbenaceae; genus Petrea; species Petrea volubilis. The sequence goes on along the minus strand of CM047875.1, from coordinate 2,143,227 downwards.
ATATAATGAGGGAATAGCTGTTTTAGAAGCAGGGAAACTTGCTCTGAGGCGAGGTTGGACTAGTATTGTTCTCAAAAGCGACAAAACTAATCTTATTCTAAGCTTCAATCAGATTATGATTAGGGATTTCTCGGCAAGTACTACTATACAAGAGCGCAATGACTACTTTCTCACACTTCAAACTTCAAGATTCAAATTTGTTCAACATCACGAGATGGTGTACAGGGGCAGAGGAGGAGGGGGGGATGATGGTGGCAGCCGCCCACCTCAATTTTTGAGAATCCATACTATTGTGCATAGTAATTACTAAAATTAAAAAGAAAAAAAAAAATCCCCGCCCCCCCCCCCCCCCCCAAAAAAAAAAATTAACTTTTAGTATAAATTATATAATAAAAAAATTACTTTTATCATTCTATGTTATTTTTTAGTATTTTACTTTATCCTTTTTTTGCCATAAATAAAGTTTTTCTTTCTCTTTATCCTCTTCAATTCTATTTCCTTGTTTCTTTTTCTTCTATTTAAACAAAAACCCTAACAATCCCATTCCAAATTTAATAGGTTTGATGATAAATTTTGAGAGTTGATGAATATTAGCATTGATGAATCTTAATAAATATTGGTTGGGTTATTGGACGTAAATGAATCTTGTTGTTTTGTGGCTTGATATTTAATTGAGAGTGATTTGGTGAATGTAATGGTGGAGAAAAAAGATATAAGAGAATTTTTTTTTATTTTAACTATATTTCTTGATGATGACAAACAAAATGATATAAAAAGCTATTTTAGCGCATTTTGAGTCTTGATTATATTTGTTTTATGTGAGTCTATTACAATTTTGTTGAGACTTGTTGAAATTACTTCGTTGAGTATCTTTAAAAGATGAGTTTGATACCATAACAGGCTTCAAACACAATTTAGAATGCCTAAGTTAAATAAATAAGCTAGCGAGTTTATCTTATAAATGTTTGATACATTTATCTATACTATATATATATATATATATATATATTAAGTGAGAACCCTTTTGAATTTTTCTTTGGTGAGTGGAATTTTGAACTTTCTAAAATACCCCTACTAAAATAACTATAACGTATAAAATCTTTGGTTATTATTCTCTGTCTCATCTATGCACTTTTATTTTTTCTTTCTATTCTCCTTCCTCTATCGTCTCTGACGTCCCTTGTTCTAAAATTTTCTTTTACTTCATTTGCTACCCCTTCTTTTAATCATTAAATTTAATCTTACTTTAATTTTGATTTTTCACTTATCATAAATTTAGCAAATATATTAAATATAATTGAAAATATAGTATAAATAATTAAAAAAATAGTTAATATAATACACACGTTTATTCAAATTTAATAAAAATATCATTTTAAATTTAATCATTTTTTGATTAGATTACATCTTATTTTTATTTTCGCACACAACGAGTGTGCCTAATATACTAATATTCAATTATACTTCTTTGCTTTGAGTATTTTTTGTTTAGAAGTAAATCATATTTTAGGATATATTACATATGAACAAATATGATAAATATTGTTGTTTTATATGTTAATATTAATTATTTCATTTATTATTTTTATGTATATTTTTTAACAACTAATAGTCTTTAAAAAAAATTCGCACCCCAAATCAAATTCTTGACTCTGCCCCTGATGGTGTAGTTCTTAACACATAATATTTCTTCTTTCATGGTTGGATCTTCTGATGACATTCCTTATTTTTTTATGCAATCGATTGTAGCAGACTTTGCTCTATCTTAATTACGATCTTGCTGCCTTTCATGAAAAAGAAAGAGCAAATATCAATGTAACATATTTCATACTTACAACATTAAGCGTTTAGTTTATGTGTAACTCATGAGCCATTTTCCTCTTTTGTTTTTTGCCTTTTTTTCCTTCATGTACTATACTAATTGTTAAGAGTTATAAGAACTGTGCTTTTTTAATGTTTAATTCTAATATTTAGTTTTCACATCATCAGAGCTGTTTATATTGTGTTGGCTTTGGTGTGAAATGGAAGTATTAAAAATATTGTCTTTATTAAAAATTATATAATATTGAAATATAAGAGTACTAACTAAAATTATGAAATGGAAGTATTAAAAATATTGTCTTTATTAAAAATTATATAATATTGAAATATAAGAGTACTAACTAAAATTATAATATTAATAAATAATGAATATGGACATTAATATAAAAAAAATAAATAATAACTAATATTTTTATTGAGAAAAGGTAAAAACAGAAACGTATTATGGTTTTTAGATAATAGAAAAAAAAATTAGAAATAAAAACAAAAAAAAAGGAAAATAGGTAAATCTTCATAATGCATCACTAATTTTGTATTGACAGTAATAACAATATTTTTTTATATAAGTTAAAAAGATAAGGTATATTATTTTTAGAGAGAGAGAGACAAAGAGAACAACACCCACCGATCAAACCAAATAATCTACCTTCATACAAAATACATCAAAAAGAAGGATCAAGAGAAAGAAAAGGAGAGATCCCATTTGATTTGTGTTCATCTTCAATTCATTATTATCACCACACAATATTGTCTTGTTAGATGACAACCCTTTTGTAACTTAGTGTCTTGTTTTGATGAAATTGAACCGAAATTGTTAAGGAAAAAAGACACAAAAAAAAAAAAAAAAAAAAAGAGAATGTCGACGTCAACAGAGGGGACAATGGATACGGCGGTGTTGGATGATATCATACAGCGGCTATTAGATGGGAAAGGAGGGAAACAAGTCCAGCTCTCAGAGGCCGAGATCCGCCAGCTCTGCGTCAATGCCCGCCAAATCTTCTTATCTGAGCCCAATCTCCTCAGAGTCACAACCCCTATTAGGATTTGTGGTCTGTCATCATTTCTTTTTCATTTTGCTTTTTGTTTTTTTCCTCATGAATCGATAATATATATATATATGTGTGTGTGTGTGTGTTTTGCATTCCATGTTTATGGAACCTATATACCAATATTTGGGAAATGGGAAACATGCATGCTTAATTTCTTTATTTTTATGTTTAGTATTAGACATTGTTGAGGAAATATTATGTGTTGGGAACCAGGATGGAGCCAAAAAATTTTATTTGGGAAAGTCAAATTTTTATAAAATATTAAGGGGATTTTTATGATATATGGGGACATAAATCATAATTTTCATAAAAATGTACGCAAATTTTTACTCAGTAGACATTGTTGAGGAAACATTTATGTGTTGGGGATATGAACAGAGATAGAAATTCTTGTTTGGGGGGACTGAAGGGGGGGGAAATATTGTTTAGGAAATATTTATGTGTTGGGGACATGGACAGAGACATAAAATCTTATTTGGGAGGTTGGAGGGGGGAAAGATATTGTTGAGAAAATATTTGTGCATTGGAGACATGGACAGAGACAGAAATTCATATTTCGGAGGCTGGAGGGGGGCGAAATATGGTTGAGGAAATATTTATGTGTTGGGAATAGGGATAGAGACAGAAATTCTTATTTAAGAGGCTAGATGGGGCGAAATATTGTTGAGGAAATATTTACGCGTTGGAGACAAGGGTGGAGACATAAATTCTTACTTGGGGAATTGGAGGGGGAAGTCACCCCCCTCAAGCTCTTATTGAGTTAAATGTTATATGTATTTTTTTTTTAAAAATATATAGATTTGATCCCCCCCTAAATAATAAAAATATCTCTAATAATTTGTAAAAATTTAATCTCGTCCTCCAAATAAAAATTTCTAATTCTATCCGTGATTGGGGATTGATGGACATGATAAAATTTGGTTTGTCAGGAGAAAAATTAAAACATGAGCTTTCAGAATTGTTAGTGGGATTTTTTTTTTCTTTTCCTTTTTTGGGTGGAGAGGTGGAGTCATGGACGCTTCATGCATGTTATACCTTTTTTCTTTGTCTATTAGGGAAGATGAGTTCCACTTTTGCAACATTTCTTACCGGCTTACTAATCTCAGTATGATTAATTAAATGGTTATTATGGTATGATGTCTCACAAGTTAATTAGCCATTTTACTAATAAAAAGGTAATTGAGAAATAGTTCTATAGGTGTTTGGTTTGGCCTATTTGTGTCTTGATAGAGTCTAATGATTCAACTTTTTAAAAAAATAATAATAATAATGATTGTTGCTTTGATTTGGCACCATATATAACCATGATATTGAGAATGCGTCAGTTGGTCCATTTCGAAGCAATTGTGAAGGATATCTTTCGATTTAAAAGATTGTTGATCTAGAAAATCATACATGCATGTCCCATTTAAAAACTGTTGTTGTGAGAGATGTGTAGTGTTAATACATCAACATCGATCAAGAATTGATTTAATTTTAATTTCTTAGCAGTAATTACAACTCCTTCCCCTACAACTATATAAATACACGAATCACCTTGCTTACAAAATTACATATACATTCCTATAACTTATATCCAGCTTACAATTACCCCATTTTTTGGGACATTACTAACGATCCGCATAGTTAAATGCATCATTTCGATTCTCAAAAGTGTCTGTTTGCAATTTTGAAACAAAAACTGCTATTGTTCTCACAGGTGACATACATGGACAATACCACGACTTATTGAGGCTCTTCGAGTACGGTGGGTATCCCCCGGAAGCAAACTACCTCTTTCTCGGAGATTATGTTGATAGAGGCAAACAGAGTTTAGAAACAATATGCTTGCTATTAGCTTACAAGATAAAGTATCAGGACAAAGTTTTCCTCTTGAGAGGGAACCATGAAGATGCTAAAATCAACAGAATCTATGGATTTTACGACGAATGTAAGAGGAGATTTAATGTTCGGCTTTGGAAGATATTCACTGAATGCTTCAACTGCTTGCCCGTCTGCGCCCTCATAGATGGAAGAATACTCTGCATGCACGGCGGGCTTTCTCCAGAGCTAAACAATTTGGATCAGATAAAAGAGCTTCCTCGCCCAACCGACATTCCAGATAGCGGTCTCCTATGTGATTTGCTTTGGTCTGATCCCGATCCTAAGGTACAGGGTTGGTCCGATAGCGATAGAGGTGTTTCGTGTGTTTTTGGCGCTGATGCAGTTGCTGAATTCTTGGAGAAAAATGGGTTAGACCTTATTGTTCGGGGTCATCAGGTATGCTTATAATTCACATATATACGGTGATTTGAAATCTATCTACATGTTATAGTCATTTGAAAAAGAAAAGTATATCTCATTCTAATAATCACTAGATCCCTAAGGTAAGCTTGGATCTTGTCAAACTATTATGATTTATCGAACGCAGGTGGTGGAGGACGGATACGAGTTCTTTGCAAGAAGAAGACTCGTCACTATATTTTCAGCTCCAAATTACGGTGGAGAGTTTGACAATGCAGGTGCTCTTTTGAGCGTTGATAAAAAACTTCTATGTTCTTTTGAGATATTAAAGGGTGTGCCAGGCAGTTCAAAGGTTTCTTTGAAAAAGGTACACCAAACGTCTCCCTTTTATTCTTTTATTATCAAAAGAAAAAAAAATTGTATCAATATTTATGTTTTTAATTTGTTGACTAAAAAAAAATAGTTGTAAAATTTTCCTTGCACTTGACTGATTGAGGTTGGGATGTTCATTTAAATTTGGATCAATTACACTACCCTCCTCAATAACTATGTATTATTATTTCTCCACTTAATTTCAAATTAGAAATAACCCTATGTGATTTTTGAAATCTAACAAAAATTGACAATTTTTTTGAAGTCTATGTTATTTTTTCATTCTTTTTCCCAATTGGCAGCCCCCGAAGCTCGCACCCGCCTGATGATGCATCACAAAGTGTACGAAAGTTTGTTGCAGTGAATATGTGAAAGCTTTGAAACTTGAGGACAATTCATTTCAATGGAACAAAGAAATGAAAAGGAGAGCAAAATAAAAAAAAATGCTTATTCTGGAGAAAAACCAAGTAGTTTCACTTTTTTGTTGAATAGGGACCCCTTTAGTGTTGGAAAATTTAAAGCATTGTTTCATTTATTTGAATTTGGCTAGATAGTACTTGTTGCAAATATTAATGTTATTTCGAGTATCATCGTCTGTATATCCATTTCTGACTATGATATATGTTTTAATTTCCGGTAGTAAGCTAAAATGTGCAGTGCTTATATTTATAAAGTAAATACCTCAATCGCTAAACTTATAAATATGATAGCAGATAAAGCAAGGAATAGAAATTTTAGTGAAGGTCAACAATGCTAGTTGTAATGGTTTGGGTTAGTTTTTTTCTATACACTATTAGTTCATAATATGTGAGTTATATTCGTTACTCTTGAAAATGGGCTTTATTGTTAATATTTATTGGTGTTTAATCTAGAGTTAAGCCATTTCTCGTGAAATCCATAGATAAAGCCTTATTAAGTTTTATGTAAAAGTGTCAATATCCTACATGGAATATTTAACCTTGACAGTTCCTGTATATGTTGTTAAGGGTTGAACAAGTGTTTTTAAGTATATTCTTGTATACTAGAATTACCACACCCACGCGCTACCGCCGCTGCCCGCCCCGGCTCCTGCCAGGACCCCAGCCCATGAGCGTTTTGTCTCGATCTCTATCTTATCTTTTACTGAAGCGAATTATCTCGATCTCTGCCTTATCTTTTACTGAACTAGTCTTAGAATAACATTTGAATTTAAAATTTAGACTTAAATCAACTGTTACAGAACATTAGCGCAATATTAATTGTTGAGAAACTGTTCGGTTTGACCTAGACATATTTTCCAGTTGCCTGAAACGATTGTTACATGCTACTACAGATTCAGACATAACTGTGGGAAATGTTATCCACTATTAAAGTAGTTTATGTTTTAGACTTAATACCTAGCATTTATGGATTATGTCTTTTCTGCCTTATAAATAGCACAGTCCTGTCCTGCAGAAGTACAACACGACAAAACATACTTGATATTTGCTTCTTTCGACTATATCATTGTAAGAAACATTTTTATGAGTGCACCTTTTATCTTGTGAGATTAAATATCAGTTTGATACTTCTGTTATAGTGTACATGTGTTCAAATCTAGTAATCCATACCTAAACTTGAATTGAGTGGCATACATTAAAGTTTATATACACCTTTTAAAGAGTTGATTAACTTTCGAAGTGAGATTCTAAAGTAACAATTTGGCTTGAAGAAAGAATATCCGGATTGTCTTATCCTGGAAGGAGTATCGTTTTCCAATCGCACCGATTAGTGGGGCAAATATTTCTTTAAGTCAAATTGGTGCATGTTGGTGGTTCAGTTGTTTCATTACACCAACAAACACGATAAGTGTTCCGAACTTAGTCGTTATTTTTCTCTATTTGGTATTCGTTTGTTTAATTTTGGCATTATCTCGTGTTGTTGCTAAAATGTTGGTTGCAATTATATATATATATATATATATATATATATATCCACATAAACTACCCCTGTGAATATTTGGCGTCTTTTAATATTCTAAAGCTATTTCTCCAACAATCTTAAAGAAATATTCGAGGTTTATTTGGTTGATATATATAATGGTTGCTTATAGTTCAGTTGTTATTGGTTCTTTCAGTTCCACTAAATTTGACATGAATGATTTGCCTAAACCATTTTCTAGCCAATTTTTCAAATGTTGGCAACAACAAATGAAAGTTTAGTTGAAAAGGAAGGGGCTCTAGTCTATGGTTCAAGCAGAGAAGCCAGTACCAATTGATACTGACCTTCAGAGGGCTGAAATCGCTCTATGGTAGGGGTGAGCGTCATGATTGGGATTTGGGATTTTCGAGCCAGGTACCCAAAATTTTGGGTAGCAAAAAATGCTACCCGATCCCGGCCAGACATGGTTAGGTATCCGACAATCGGGTGGTTCGGGTACCTAACCATGTCACGTATTCTTCAAGAATTGTCATGTATTCTTGATTGTGAAATAATCTTCACCTGCTGTAAAAAATAATAAATAAATAATAAATAAATAAATAAATAAAAATTGTCCATCATACATAACTTATAAGTTCGAAGTCCCACAAATTTACTACAATTGTCATTGTCCATCTCAATCACAAATTACAAAGTTACAACCAATCAAATTTCAAAGTTCAAATAATTGTCCATCTCCATCACAAAATACAAATTTAAAAATTATAGCCAAGCTTGCAATCAAGTAGTCAACATTGAGACGAGCAATCTCCATTCACCTTTTTCAGTTTCTTCAACTTCAGTCAAGTCCTCCTCCACATTTATTGGTGTAAAATCCAAATAAGGCCAATCTTGTGCGAAAATAAGGGCTCGAACAATTTTAGGAGATAAAGAACTCCTAAATGTATCAAGAACACGTCCGCCGGTGCTAAAAGCAAATGCTAACGCAACTATGGTGACGGGAACGACTAATATATCACAAGCAAGCTAAGATAGAATAGGAATTCCTAGAGTATTTACCTTCCACCACTTCAAAATATCAAATTCTTCTGCATCATCCTCAATTTTCTCACTCAAATATTTGTCCAAATCCGACTTCACATGATCACTTTTTTCCTTTCTTTTTCTTCTTTAATTGTTCCTTCAAATAAGCTTTAAAATCAAATGAAGAGGATGCAGATGCCGTTGAAGTTGATAAGGCAATTGGACTTGGCAGACTTTCAAATTTCATTTTATACTCAGTAAAGAGTTTTTGCATGCCATACTTGATAGTTTTTTGCATGATTATACTATTTGATTTCCCGTCATTGACGTACGTTTCATCAAATGAAAATTTAAGGAATTTAATTTAATGTCGCGAGTCAAGGATGACGACATAATACAATATCATGTTCATTTTTTCAATTGTTCCAAATATTTATCAAATTTTCCTTTCATCCTTTTCCGAAATGTTCTTCAATTCCACGATCTTACTTTTCGACCATTCCCTCAAAAGCATGTCAACAACACTTATCTCATGAAAAATCAAGTTCGTTGTGACATACAATAAACCAAAAATAGACAAAGTTAGAGTAAAAAAAATGTGCCAAAAACTTGCACAACAGTTTAGCCCTTTCCCAATCATCCTTACTCGAAACGTCATCATAATTTGCCTTTGATAGGTCATGTACATGGGCAAGACTGACATCCATATAAGCAACAAATGCCATTCGAAAGCATATTGCACTCTCCAACGTCAAATAGATGGAATTCCACCTAGTAGGCACATCAAGGCATAATAACTTCTTTGTTTCTACTTTTGCGAGCTCAACACATTCTTGAAACCTTTTGTAACTAACTAGAGAGTTTCTAATATTACTAACCTCTAATCTGAGAAATATCCTCATGCTCATCCTTATTCTTCAATCCATCTTGCACAATAAGATTTATGATATGTGCAATACACATCATCTACATATACTTCCCACCAAAAAGACTTGTACCCCAATTATCAAATTCTTATTTAAATATGCAAGTACACCGTCATTTGATGAAGCATTATAAACTGTGACGGTGAATACATTATCGGTTTTCCAATCAAGCAAATACCTTTCCACGCTTTTACCCACCTTCTCACTTTTATGTCCAGAAATTGGACAAAAATTCAAGATTCTTTTTTGAAGTTTCCAATCGTCATCAATAAAATGTACTGTTAAACACATATAATTCACCATTTGTATTGATGTCCATGTGACAGTCGTGATGCAAACCTTTTGTGAGTGCTTTTTTTTTATAATGATTTAAATTTCAACCTTTTGCTCACATATGTATTTAAAATGTCCTTAGTCACAGTTCTTCGAGGACGAAATCACAAACATAGGAGGTACAACAGACATAAAATGCTTAAACCTCGGATTTTCAACTTTTTTGAAAGCAAGTTCATCAATTATCAACCATTTACACAAAGCTTCTCATGTTTTTTCTTGATCAAATCTCCAACACGATATATTTCCTTCCTTATCACCCTCCTTCCCTCCTTTTTTGGTTGAAGAGAAATCCTGGCTTGATTAGTTGCAACCTCATGGGGCTTCTTTTTATGTGACTCGTAATGATTTTTAATAACCATTATCCTATGTTGCTTTGGATTGGCTTTAATGATTGCATTACAATGCATACATTTTCCCTTTTAGAACTTATCAACCTCACACATAAATTTTGATAAAATGCTTCCAATATGGCAATCAAGATGCAGTTTCTTTTCTACTCCATTTTTTTGATTTATCTACTTCAGTAACATCATCATCCTTCTCATAATCTATGTCTACCTCATCAATATTATTTTCATCATTCTGTAAATTAGATACTATATTAATTGAAAAAATAAATATCATCTAATAAAACATCACTAATAAAAAAACATATTATATCAATTTGCTAAATTTAACTTATCAATTTACAAGTCTATAATCAAACATCATCCATTTGTTAAAAGCTTAAATTAGCAAAGCCGAGTATGTATCATAGAGCCAACTACCAAGAAGTTAAGGTTTTTGAATGTATGAATGAACCATCATATTATTTTAGTTTCACTATAAGGTTATGGGCTTATGGCCATGGCTGTTGTTTCAGTTTCACTGCATTGTTTGATCTTTCTCATATTTTGTAATTTAAAGTGCATATATAATAAAGGGAAAAGATATTCTCTAACATAATGGTAACACTACATAGCCTACACATTGACATTGTACAAATATCATAAATTTAAAAATTTGTCAAAATTTCAGAAATTTATCAAAATTTCAGAAATTTATCAAACCCTAGCCTCAATTTAAAATTTATCACAAACCCTCTAACAATTACCAAATATCACAAACCCTAGCCCCAATTTAAAATTAATCAAATATTGGATTCTAACCCTAGCCTCATTCTCAAATTCAATCACAAAAAATTTGTATCAAAATTTCAAAGATTGGTATAAAAAAAAATTTTAAAAAAGGTAAAAAAAAGGTCAAACACTTGCTCCAAGCCTCTTCTTCCCGTGGGTCACCGCACTACTTACTTTTGCCGTTGGTCACCGCCTCACCATCAGCCACCATGGGTCACCGAGTGAGAAGTGAAAACAAGAGTGGAGAGAGATGTGATCACGAGAGTTTGATCTGATTTAAAATCAAATCTTTTTCTAATTTAAATTCGTTGGGTACCTGATTAGTATTTCGGGTAGCGTTTTCCTACCCAAAATTATTGATTGGGATTGGGGTACCCATCTCGAAATTTTTCTTCTTGATAGAGCTATCTCGATCGGGTCGGGTCCTCGATACCTGACATAAAATGCCCTCCCCTACTCTATGGAACGAACGAGACCAAGGCTAAGACCAATTTTTTTAAAAAAAAAAATTAAATTATTTTGTGGCTAGCCAATTTAAAAAATATTAAATTTCTACACTTAGCCACGTATAAATCTGTGGCTAAGACCAATTTTTTTAAAAAAAATTAAATTATTAAATATTTATGTTGACTTTTTTCGAATCGTGCGTTTTCGTTAATTAGGTTAGATGGAACCATACAATTGGAGTAATACATCTTGAAAACTAATCAGTTTGCTTGAAAGTCCATTTTTTTGATAATTCCAATATTAGTTAATCGACCTTAGCATACATTGACACCGGACTATGAAGTCATTCATATATATCACTAAAAGAAAAACACGTATTCTGGTTAAACAAATTGTAATTTTTAACGCATAAGATGGGAAAATATAATAATCGTGATGAAAATAATATGATTTTGAAATGGCTCAAACCTTTTTGAGTCCCGTAATGTTGGAGGAGGCGATTTAAGTGAGCTATTTAAAATTAAAAAAAAAAATAAAAATATGACTTAGCCACGGAAAAATTCGTGGCTAAGCCAGCCGATTTTAAAAAAATTAAATTTCTACACTTAGCCACGGATAAATCCGTGGCTAAGACCATTTTTTTTTTTAAAAAATTAAATTATTTTGTGGCCACAGATAAAGGGTCAAATATTTACGTTGACTTTTTTTGAATCGTGCATTTTCGTTAATTAGGTTAGTCGAAATCGTACGATTGGAGTAATACATCTTGAAAACTAATCAATTTGCTTGAAAGTTCATTTTTTTGATAATTTGTGACAACTTAATTGACTTTAGCATACATTCATACCGGACTACGAAGTCATTTATATATATCACTCAAAGAAAAAAATGTATTCTTGCTAAACAAACTATAATATTTAACTCATAAGATGGGAAAATATAATAATCATGATGAAAATAATATGATTTTGAAATGGTTCAAACCGTTTTGAGTCCCGTAATATCGGATTGGGCGATTTTTGACTTAGCCACAGATAAATCCGTAGCCAAAATATACATTTTTTTAAGAAAAAATTAAATATTTCCTAGCCACGGTTTTATCCATGGCCAAAATGGAAAAAATAATTTTTGTTTTCCAAATTTAGCCATAAATAAATCTGTGGCCAATATATACACTTTTCAAAAAAAAAATTTAATATTTTCTAGCCACGGATAATATATATATTTTTTTAAAAAATAAATTTAAATATTTCCTAGCCACAGTTTTATCCGTGGCCAAGATGGGAATTTTTTTTTTTAAATTTAGCCACGAATAAAACCATGGCCAATATATACATTTTTAAAAAAATTTAAATATTTACTAGCCACGGTTTGATCTGTGGCCAAGATGGTAAAAAAAAAATTAATTTAGCCACGGACAAAACCGTGGTCAATATATACATTTTTTTTTGAAAAAATTAAATATTTACTAGCCACGGTTTTATCTGTGGCCAAGATGGTAAAAACATTTTTTAATTTAGCCACGGATAAAACCGTGGCCAATATATACATTTTTTTTAAAAAATTTTAAATATATAGCCACGGTTTTATCCGTGGCCAAGATGATAATTTTTTTTTTAGTTTAGCCACGGATAAAACCGTGGCTAAAATATACATTTAAAATAAAAAAAATTATATAGCCACGAATTTTTCCATATTTTAGCTACAAAAAAATCCGTGGCTAGATGTTTTTCGTATTTTTTCAAAATCCATAGCTAGTTCCGTAGCTGTTGGCAACCGATTTTGTCCGTGGCTAAAAATCCGTGGCTATTTTGCTGTTTTCTGCTAGTGATAAACATTATGTTTCTAAAGTCCTGAAGCTTTAGATGGTAAAGGAAAAATTTGGGACTCAACAAACACATGATCTTTTAAACCTGAAACTTTCTGTTGCTAATGTTGATATAAAACTTCCAGAGAAGTTCATGGTTGTGGCAATCATTGATAAGTTTTCTTGTTCTTGGGAGAACTTTGAAATGACTTAAAGAATCAGAAAGGGAAAATAACCTTGATGACTTAATGATAGCTATAAGCATAGAAGAGGAATATAGAAATCAAATTCATGAAGTTCCAGTTGAATCTTAGTCAAAAGCAAATGTTTGAACTATTGAACATGTAACAACCTGGACCTCTTACAGGATAAAAATTACGAGCAAAAGTTCTTTTATTTAAAATTATACAATAAAGCTTGAAAACACAATTACTAATATACTAACTAAACTGGTATATGGACATAAATTTGCAAAATCGTGTAATAATTCCTAACTAGGCATTTACTTCATAATTTCCTAAAATATCGCTCGTGCTATCCTGGACAGCCTCTTTCCCTAAAAGAGCATACACAAAACAGATCAACATCACATTTGAGTAGAAATTTTTACCAAATCATATAAGGTGATAGTGTGTGCATCAAAGGCATATAAGCACATTGTGTCATATATTTTCACAATTCCTTTACCTTAGGATCACAATTAGTGATTCCATTCTCCTTATAACTCCCAACGCATTCTTCTTTCCTACCTTATTCTCCAAACAATATTAATTCCTACCTTATTCGCCAGTGGTTGTATCTCGACATTACGCCAAATTCTTACGACCCACTCAATACACAGAACACTCCGTCCATGTAAGGTAGGATTAGGACCAGGGATGGCGAGAACATATATTAAGACCGGCAAGCCCGTTTCTGCCCGACGAACTCTGCCCCATCCCCACCGTAACACATCGGGGCCCGGCATGCACAATTAAGTTTTCACATAAACATATGGACATGCTTTTACATAGAAAACTTATTTTCAATTAAACATGATTTGCCTAACATGATAACAATACGAATACATATTATAACATAATTATATCTAACTATATGCAAGTATAATAGCATAATAATATATTATATGAACATGATATAGACAATTATAAATAAGCATGCAAAATAATAATTGTCAATTAAAATTCTAACATGCCTATACTAGAACTTATATAACTTGGTAAAATTCCTACCTTAAACTAGTTTTCTTGATATATATATATATATAGGGGTGTGTGTGTGTGTAAAGTAGTGTGTGTGTGTGAACATGAAGTGTGTGTGTGTGTGGAGAATAGTGCGTGTATGTGTGTGTGTGGAGAGTAGTGTGTGTATTTGTGTTGTGTTTGCAAGACAAGCTCCCTCCCCCCTTTTCAGAATTGTTTGGCAAGAAAGAAGATTATTTTATTACATTTTATTTTGTCATTTATTACATTCTTACAACTAAGCTTTTCATTAATTGTGTTCACACTAAATTGTGGTTATAATTTACACAATTGTTAGCCTAAGTATCAGGAGTTGTAACCTAGATTTCAATATGTGTTATCTATATTGTATTATGTGTTAATCTAATTTCATAAGATGCTAACAAATATTTTTCTTTTAATTTTAGCCTTACAAGTGTTAACTAAATTTTGTAAGATTAATACAAGTGGGCTTATTCTTGATTCATCTAGTAGCTTATATGTATAATTCTTTTATGTAAGAAAATGACCTCTTGAAAAGGATAAGTGTATTAAATATCCTACCACTTATATATCTATATACATACATGGCTATATCTATATAACTATATATATATATGACTATATGTATATAAATAGAAGTCTTGAAATTGAAATATGTACATAGATATATATATATACGACTATATCTATATAGATATAAGTATAAATATTGTTAAACATATAAAGTGTCTTGATGTTAAAATGTATAGATATATATATACGGGTATATATATAAGTATATGTAATTAAATATTGTTAAACATATAAAGTGTGTTTAGGACTCATATGTAGTTAATTTAAATTATTTATGTAAGTGTATTATGTGTGTGTGTGTATATACGAATTTATATAGCTAGATATATATTTTGCTTAGCAAAACATGCACATATATTTATATATATGAAATAATATTGTTATTGTGTGTACAACTACCATATTTCTCGCACATAGTTTACACAAAGAAATTAAGAAATTTTATTACACAATTACTAAATGTAATTACTAATCATTCATATATTAATAAGAAGTATCGGGTTATTACATCCTCCCCTCCTTACACAAAATTCGTCCTCGAAATCTATTTCTTACCTAATAAAAGAGCTGAGTGTATTTAACCATCATTTTCTCTAACCTTTCCCATGTGGTTTCTTCAAAACCATGATACTTCCATAGGACTCTTACGAGGGGAATAGTTTTGTTTCGTAGTGTTCGTTCCTTGACTTCCAAGATCTGGACCGGTTCTTCCATATAAGTCAAATTTTTGTCTATCTCTAGGGATCCATAATTTAAGACATGAGAAGGATCTGGATGGTATTTTTTTTAGCATTGAAATATGGAAAACATTATGGACATCGGATAAAGCTGGAGGTAATGCTAATTTGTACGTAACTTTTCCTATCCGTTCCAATATCTTGAAGAGACCAATTTATCTAGGGTTAAGCTTCCCTTTTTTTGCCAAATCTTAGAACACCTTTCCTTAGTGAAATTTTTAGGAACACCAAATCTCCCACGTTAAATTCCAAGTCTTTTCGTATGTTATCTGCATAACTCCTTAAGGGTGCACACTATCTCTATGAAAGGTGCATCATGTCCAACTGTTTGACGAAATATTACGAGTGGTTCAATGTAAGTTAAAGAGAGTTCTGAGCTTTCTTTTAGGTTAGATGAAGTTGTGATTTTACATTACGGAACTTTAATTGGCAAGGGCTATTTATCTGAAGGTTTGTTTAAATTGATGATTGAATGTGCTAGCATTTCTAATTCCAATGGTACTAATGTTTTCGATTCCATTATTATCAATAATACTGGAAGTTCTAATATATGGCATTATCATTTGTGTCATTTAAATTTTGATTCTATTTAAAGAATGATGAATTTAAATTTGATTCCAAAACAAGACGTTGGACATAATCACGAATGTCAAACATGTGTAGAGGCAAAACAAGTAAGAAAACCTTATCAATCGATTGAAAGGAATTCTGTAATACTTGACTTTGTACACAGAGATATTTGTAAGTTCAATGGGGTCTTAACATGAGACTGGAATAGATACTTTATCAATTTTAGAGATGATTGCAATAGATATTGTTATGTTTATTTGATGAAACATAAAGATGAAGCACTTGAAAAGTTTATCATTTGTAAGAGTGAAGCTAAAAACCAAACTGGTAAGAAACTTAAAAAAGTGCAATTAGATAGAGGTCGTGAGTATAAGTCGAACTTATTAGTTGAATATTGCCAAACGTTTGGTGTTATTCATGAAGAGACTCCTCCATATTCAACTTCCTCTAATAGAGTAGCAAAATGAAAGAATAGAACTTTTGAACAAATGATTAACAACGTGCTTTTCAATTTTAGTTTGTCTAAATACTTATGGAGAGAGGCTTGCATACGACTTGCCATATTCTGAATAGAGTCCTTGTGAAACACAAGAAAGTGCTCCATTTAAATTCTAGAAAAGCAGAAAACCAAGCTTGAAATACTTTCAAGTGTGGGATTATCTTGCAAAAGTTCTATCTGAACAAAAATAGAAGAAGCTGGGTCCTAAAATTGTTGATGCAATCTTCATTGGCTATGTGGAAACAAACTATGCCATGAGATTTTTTATCATTAAATCTAAAATTCTAGGCATAGAGGTTAATACAGTAGTGGAACTTTATGGTGCTACGTGGTTTGAGAATATATTCCCTTTGAAAAATGGAATACCTGAAGATGTTTTGAGTTTTGATTCTACCCTCACGTCTGGTTCTATTCCTGAACATGTGGAAAGGATGACAAATGGGGGAGAAGTGTAAATCTAAGTAATTTCGGTTTTGCTTTTAATGAGGCAAGTGAACTGCGTTGAAGTAAGCAAACAAGGGTTATCAAGGATTTTGGAATTATTTTATCACCTACAATATCGAGGATGACCCTATAACTTTCAAAGATGCTATAGCTTCACCTGAGGCTAAGCATTGGAAATTTGTTATCAAAAGCAAGATTTGTTCCATTATCTCTAACGGGATATGGGAACTAGTCAATTTACCCATGGGATATACTATGATAGGATACAAATAGATCTTTAAATAGAAACTTAAAGCTAATAGTACTATCAATAAGTATAAGGCCAGACTGGTTGCCAAAAAGTTTAGGCAAAAAGAGGGGATAGACAGTTTTGATACGTATTCCCTGGTTACTCGACTAAGTACAATCCATGTGCTAATTGCACTAGCTTCCATATATGATTTCACTATCCATCAAATGAATGTGAAAACTAAATTTCTCTATGATGATCTAGAGGAAGAGATATATATGGGACAATCAGAGGGATTTGTAGCCATCGAAAATGAAAACAAAGTTTGCAAGCATATCAAATCTCTTTATAGGTTAAAACAAGCGTTCTAAACAATGGCATTAAAGTTTGACGAACTATATTGAGCTTCGGCTACATTGTGAATGATAATGATAAGTACATTTACTGTAAGGTCAAAAGTGATTCATGTATTGTGTTATGCCTATATGTGAATAATATATTATTAATTAGTTCTATCCTCGAGATTATTAAATAAGATAAGAGTTTCAAGAAAAGTAAGTTTGAAATGAAAGATATGGGTGAAGCTAGTGTGATTCTTGGACTCAAGCAGATTTGGCCAACTAAGGGAATAACGATTTCCCAATCTCATTATATTGACAAGATAAATCCATAGGTGTTTAATCTAGGATTGAGCCATTTTTGGTAGAATTCATAGATAAAGCCTTGTTAAATGTTATGTAATGTGTTAAAAGATAAGTGCTAATATCCCATATAGGATATTTAACCTTAATAGTTCCTATATATATATATAATTGTAACTAGCTGTTTTAGCAAAAACATAAGACAATGCCAACAGCAAAGAAACAATTGTGCTTGTTCGTGTGAAATGAAATGAGATGCAATGACTTTCTATATTTTTGGCAGTTGTTTGCTATTGATGATATGTGATTTTCTAACCTTGATTTATGTATAGTTTATGTGTTCAAAGTATTGCACATTTTACGCAAACTAGTGGATTCATGATGTCCATAACCATCACATTCACTACAAAAGTGAAAAATGTAAGTTGAAGAGTGTCAATCCAAAATACTTGAAGACTGATATGTTCCAAGACAACACAAAATTTAAGGATATATATATATATATATATATAGTAAGTTTTCATCTCTATAGGAACCATGGACTTGTAAAGGCTAATATTAAAGAAGAGAAGAATTGTTTTGTATAAACACGATGGATGATTGAACATAAAAGGTTTATGGGTGTGTGTGTGTATATATATATATATAAAATGAAAATTGATGATAGTGGGAAAGAAGAGGAAACTAAGAAAGAATATTAGCCTCCATTGGCTCTGCCATTTTATGGTTTCAATATTAGCTTTGAATTAACTACAAGATTTATTCCTTAACACCCCCCACCCCCAAACTGAAGGTGGGAAAGAAACTAGTCGAAGCTTGTCCCGGTGAAGCTCAAACAACTATTACCCAAGGGGCTTAGTGAGAATATCAACAATTTGATCAATATTGGATAGAAAGCGAATGTAAAGCTTATTCTTCTGAATTTTTTCACAAGCAAAACAATAGTCAAGTTCAATGTGCTTGGTCCTATCATGAAATATATGATTCGAGCATATATAAATTGCACCAATATTATCACAACATAAAACAAAGTAGTACATAGGGTAACACCAAGCTTATCTAGCAAGAAATGAATCCACACCAATTCCGTAGTGGCATAGACTTGTACTTGCTCTCAGTAGAACATCGATCGACAATAGGATCCTTCTTGAAATGCCAGGAGATAAGATTTTGACCTAAATAAATAGCACTGCCAATCACTGTCAAAGAAAACCTGAATGGTGTAATATGTAAATTTGACAAGAAGTAAGCCTTTCATAAATTATGCTACATAGGTAGCGCAAAAGGTCGTTTTGCTGCTTTGCAATGCTGACTACTATAAATATGACCTAATTTGACATATATAAGATGGCAGTGTCATATTTGTATACCTTGTGGCATCTCATAAAAAAGTGCCTCAATAAGCTATCCTAAATTTGAACTATAATATATTTATCGTGACACTATAAAGTGTCAAAATATGCTATCCTGACACTCACACTTAAATACATGATACTTTTGCTAGTACCACTAAAAGCAAATTTGGTTTGGTGAAACTAGCTAAAGTTTCATAAATTTGAGTGTGAAAATAGCTTATTTTGACACTTTGCAGTGTCACAAAAAATACATTTTAATTCAAATTTGGTCTAGTTTATTAAGGCACTTTTATGAAATATCACGATAGTTACACAATTGTGGCACTTTTAAAAGTGGCACATTTTATGTGTCAAATTAGGTCATTTTTTAATAGTAGTTCATAAGTAGTTGGAAAGTGCATAAACTGATAAAGTTTGTTGATAGAGAAAGCAGCATCAAGCTTAGCCAAGCACCAATGAGTTGTTGATATTTTGTAGGATGTCTTTAAAGGTAGTGTTTTAGAGACTCTTTGACATATTGGGACCATTTCCTATGAAACGCTTTATAAAAGCATCTCTATACAGTTCTTGTTGGGAGACCTTTCAATGTTTGGATAGACCTTTTTTTTTAGTAGTGCAGGTTTCATGATCGTCATTTCCTTGTGCAACCTAAACTAGCAATTTCAACCAAATCAGTTGTTCCTAATATTGTACATGCATATAAGATGAAGCTAAACAATTTTAAAATGCATAAAAATTGGATAGAAAAGATTAGACAAGAGTAATTTTTACATGGTTGCTATTGATTTTAGGCATGTGGCATGAATTAATTAGCAACAAAAGTAGTTAAAAGAAAAAAAAAATATGGATGATTAAGAAAATTGGGACATGAATTGTATGCAATTGTATTTTATAAGGTAGAGATGAAAATCATTTAAATATAACATATATATCAATCTTCTTTTTAAAATGGATTGCAATTATATACAAATTACGGAGTACCCTTGACAAAATTATGAGGCACTAAGCGTTGCCCTCAGTCAAAATATACTTTTGCTAATACCAAAGTCAAACATTAGTCAAAATTCATACACTTGGAAAACATATTTTAGTTGCGTTTATAAATATTTTTCAAAAAATATTTGAATGACATTTGAATCAGAAGCAATTTATATTCAACTTTTCTCAAATTCAAGTATGGGCCAAAAAAACCAGTTCTTTTACTACGAATCTTGTGCAAGAAACCATTTCCCTTTTCTTTATGCTTGGCTAAATTTACTTGCAAGGAGTTTATAAGTTTTTAAACTTCATAAAATTATATTGGAGTTTATAAGTTCGTAATCTTATTTCAACAATAAGTTATCAAAATATTATTTTTAAAATATCAGTCAACAATATATAATTCGGAACTTATAAGATGTAGTTGGAATTGATAAAAATAAAAGTTTCAAGGTCCTTTTAGTGTAATATTTATGTAAAATAATCAAATAAAATTAATTTCATATGAATAAATATTTTTGGAAAGGGATAAAACTTTTCTTTCCTATGAACTATGATCGCTTTTACACTTTATCCACTAAACTTTATTTTCTTTACACTTTACCTCTTCAACTTCATGATTTTTACATGTTACCACCTCAAGGTCTATTTTTAGTAAAAATAATTGCCAAACAAATCACACACGATGAGAGTTTTTATGTGTTTTTGGGTTTATTATCTAGTTGCAATGGAAAATATAGTTCTTTTGTGTGTGTGTGTGTGTGTGTGTGTGTGTGTGATTTGGCTATGGATTGGTCGAGCTAAGAGTTGGATTCATTATCTTTAAGATGAAATCGCCCTACACTAGTGTTCATAGTTCACGGTCATCGTCTCCCAAAATACAACAACTTCTTTCTTGAAATAGGAACACTCCTAATTTCAAGAAACAATGAACTTAAATAGTGTTTTGAACTCTCGAAATGCTTATAAATGCTTTTGAAAGTTCTAGGAGTGAAATGTTGGATCTTGAAAATGATTTTGAATGAGTATGAATAAAATGAGTCCACCTAGCACTCGGGTGCGCTCTAAACCCACTTCTACGCACCGATTCACGATTCCAACTCAATTTGAGCTGATTTTTGAACCATTTTTTAATCTAATTTCAATTCACACCTTATCCAAAAAGAATATACTTTGATTGAGCCCAAGCCTAAGCCAGCAGTATGGACAGACGTCAGCAGCGCACGCACGTGTGGGCTTAGATCGAACCTTATAGCCCGTAGGTCCTCTCCTTGTTACACACTTGTGAACCCGTAAGGGGTCCAACCTTTATTAGCCATTGGAGATATAAACCCAAAAACAAATAAAATTTTGTTTCATTTTTCCAATGCGGAATGGACACATTCCCACTACACTCCATTTCAACTTCAATTAGTTATTTAACTAGCTCACTTATGCATTTTATTTCTCAATCACCCGAAATTTTTTTGAGTAAGTAAATATATTTTTCTTATCTACTTGTGACATAAAATACAAAAATACAACTTACTTTTATGAATAAAAAATGGAGGTTATTTAATTTATTGGTGTATTGGTCACTCACCAACTTTATAAAACCAATTTCTCATAATCCTCCACATGAATGAAAATTAATGCATATTCAATATGCAAACACTATAGAGAGTTGAAGTGAATAGTTGGGGTATCAGGATAGGTAGCTTGTGGTGTTGAACTTTCTTTAGACTAATACCATTGGATTTACTTAACTAGTTAGTGAATGCGATGTCTTTAACTGTCTTATTGTTAGTGTAAACCAAGACAATAGTACTGTCACAACAACTATTCTAACACCTTTCAGTTCTCATGGTTGTGTCCGTCTTGGTCTTGGCCTATAGCTTGAATTTATAAATGTTTACCACATGAAGTGGCCACACTTCACACTTATATAAGTGATCTTCTATTTAAGAGTGTCTTGCTACTCCATCTATTAAAGGTATAGGAATCATTAAAAACTTCAGCTTAACACCTTACCCTCTCTGCAGGAAGCACTTACAGATTACAAGAATGGGTAGAAAGAGCTCATCTAGATCCTTATAACTTAGTTGTCCTATTGGACTAAGATTTTGGGATCTCCAATCAACAAGGTTGGGTTACCATTACTCGGATTCTTAATTAGTGGATTTTAATCTCATTTCCCTCGACAAGCAGTATACTTGATTTTGAGGACGGCCTTCTGTTAACGGATCCACTATATTCTTTTTTGATTTCACATAATCAATGAGGATAATTCCACTAGAGATCAACTGCCTAATGGTATTATATCTCCAATGTATGTGTCAAGACTTATCATTATATATGCCACCTTGTGTCCTTCCTATAGTTGTTTGGTTGCCTCAGTGTGTTGATATAGTAGACACCGGTTTTGGCCAACACAAAATATCATCTAAGAAATTTCTCAACCATTTAGCTTCTTGTCCAACTTTGTCTAAAGCTATAAACTCATATTCCATTGTGGACCAAGCCAAACAAGTTTGTTTAGAGGATTTCAAGATACTGATGTTCCACCTAAAGTAAACACATATCCATTGGTGGACTTGATATCTTTTGTGTCAGACATCCAATTTGCATCACTTTATTCTTCTAATATGAATGGATAATTCATAGTTCAAAGTGTGGATTAAATATCTAAGCACTCTACTTAGTACTTTCCAATCTTCATTACTTGGATTACTCATAAATCTACTCGACTTATTTACTGAGTATGCTATATCCAAACGAGTGCAATTCATGGTATACACTAAACTGTCTATTATCCGTGCATATTCTAGCTATGCCACAAGTTCACCGTGATTTTTAGCTAGACGTACACTTAAATCTATGAGTGTTTTGACTGGTGGAATATCATATGCATTAAACTTTCTAAGTGCTTTCTCAACACAATGAGATTGTAATAGAGTTAGTCCATCAGATGTCTTAAAGATCTTAATTCCAAATATGACATCTGCAATACCCATATCTTCCATATCAAAATACTTAGTCAACATCTTCTTAGTACTCACAATAATATCGTGATTACTTCCCATAATCAGCATGTCATCTACATAAAGACAAACTATAACATAAGCATTTGATGTGCTTTTAATATAGACACATTTATCACACGCGTTAATCTTAAAGATAAACTACAACATAAGAATTTGATGTGCTTTAGTATAGATGCATTTGACAGCATTTTACTGTAAAATTTTAATTGCCACTATTTTCGAGCTTGTTTAAGTTCATATAATAACTTAACGAGCCTGCACACCTTCTTTTCCTGTCTAGGAGTAACAAATCCTTTTGGTTGCTCCATGTATATTTCTTCTTCTAACTCATCATTCAAAATGGCAGTTTTAATGTCCATTTGATGTATCTCAAGGTTATGTAGAGATGCAATAGCAGTGAGAACTCTAATGGATGTTATTCTTGTCACATGTGAGTAAGTATCAAAGAAATCAAGGTCTTATTCTTGTTAAAACCCTTTGGCAACCGATTTGACCTTATACGTATCAATAGTTTCATCTGCTTTGTATTTCTTGTTGAAATCCATTTAAACCCCAAAGTCTTACTACCTGTTGGAAGGTCAACTAACTCCTAAGTATGATTTTGCATGATGGAATCAATTTCATTGTTAATGGCTTCTTGCCATAGAGGAGCATCTTGGCTAGACAATGCTTCTTTAATAGTTCTAGGTTCACAATTTGACATATATGTGAAGAAGTCCGGGCCAAAGCTCTTAGCTTTTCAAGCTCTTTTACTGTGTCTTGGTTCTTCATTTTTAATTGATCACCAATCACATATCCATAGGTTCTTTTATTTAGACCTTTTTTTTCCCTACAACCTTCTTCTTTACTTTCTTTACAAGCAAAGATGTCTTCAAAGAACACAACATTCCTTAACTCAATAACGGTATTTTCAATTATGTTAGGAATTGTTGATTTATGCACAAGATAATTATATACGCTATTGTTATGCACATATCCAATAAATATACAATCAACGCTTTTAGGCCCTATGTTTATTTGTTTAGGCTTAGGTGCTTCTACCTCAGCTAAATCCCCCCACACTTTAAGGTATTTATACAAAGGTTTATGCCATTTCTACAGTTCATATGGAGAGTAATTATTACTTTTGTAGGGTATCATATTAAGAATGTGGTTAGTTGAGAGAATAGCTTCCCCTCCCAAACAAGTTCTGGGGTAGTATAGAACTTATCAACACAACATTCATCTTCTCTTTAAGAGTATGATTCTTGCATTTTACAGCGCCATTAGATTGTGGCGAATATGAAGCTATAGTTTCATGAATAGTTCCATTATCAGAGTAGAACTCTTCAATGGAGCTCCATATTCCACATCTATCATTGTGAATTATCTTAATTCACTTGCTAAGTTGATTTTCAACCTCATTTTAAAAATTTTAAATACCTCTAGGGCCTCATCTTTGCTCCTTAGCAAAAATCCATAAAAAAACCTTGTGAAATTATCAATAAAAGTAATAAAATATTTTTTTCCCACCTCTAATTGCCACAAACTCTAAATCACAAATATCACTTTAAATCAATTGTAGAGGTTCAGTACTTCTTTTAAATAAGTTAAAAAGTACTTTGGCTGACTTAGCCTCCACAAAAATTTTACATATTTTACTTGAGTCAATGTTAAATAAAAGCATCAATTCAAAACTTAAAAGTCTTCTCAAAGTGTTAAAAATTAACATGTACTAATCTAATATGCCACAAATTAGAACACTCAGACAAGTAAGTAGAATGAGTTATTTTATTATTATAAAAGTTGTGCAATATAGTCATCAAATTCATTTTGAATAGGTCATCAACTAAGTAACCATTTCCTATGAACTGGTCATTCTTTGAATATTCAACTTTGTCTAACTCAAATACTAGCCTAATACCACTCTTTGCAAGCAAAGATCTAGAACCTAGATTTTTCCTATATATAGAATATGCAGTAGATCAACTAGAGTCGGCTCCTTACCCAAAGTCATCTGTAAAACTAATTTACCCAAGCTGACAACTAGAGAGGCAGTTGAGTTGCCTATGGATAGCTTATGTCCATTGATCGGAATATAGATAGAGAACAACTCCTCATTCGAACTAATGTGGCGTGTAGCTCTGGTGTCAACCCACCACTCTCTCAGGTTATCAATCAGGTTAGCCTCGAAGACCAACACTAAGAGATTCAATTCAGACATGTCGATCGGTATGCTTTTATCCTTAGTTATGTTGCCTTGGTCCTTTTTGTCTTTTCCTTCTTCGGGGTCCTACAATCCTTTGTCATATGGTTTGGCTTTCCAAAATTAAAGCGGTTCTGTTTTAATTTCTTGGCATCGTTGTTCTTCTGACCACCGCTAGGATGCTTTCTCTTCTTGCTAACATTTGGTCTCGATTTCACTAGGTTTGCATACGCCTCCATTTCAGATTGCCGAATTTGATCTCAAACTTTCGGTTGTCCTCTTTAATCCATGGTCGAATGATTAGATCCTCAAGCTATATTTCCTTTCGTTTGTGCTTCAGGTAGTTCTTGAAATCTCCCCAAGTTAGTGAAAGCTTCTCAATTATAGTATCTTTTTGGAAAAGCTCAGGACATTGCATTCATTCAGCATGAATATCATGCACTATAATCTACAGCTCCTGGACTTAACTAATGGTTGTCTTGGAGTCCAGCAATTTGTAGTCCAGGAACTCGCCGACTATGAATTTTTTCAAACAAACATCTTCAATTTTATACTTCTTCACTAGGGACTTCCATAGCTCTTTAGCTATTTTCATGGAACTAGACACACCATAAAAGAGTGTTGTCCAGAGCATTAAGTATATAGTTCTTGCATAAGAAGTCGCTATGACTCCATGCATCAAATGTAATTAACCCTCTTCTTATTGTTTGTCTCATTTTTGGAAAATGTGTGCACATCTTCTTTCAAGAACATTGTTAGGTTTAAAGTGGTGAGGTAAAATAGCATCTTTTGCTGCTACCTTTTGAAATTAGTTTGAATTCTGTCCGTGAGCTGGAGCAGGTGAAAGAGTAGGAGAGGATGTCGAGGCCATAACTAATTCACAAGTAAAAATTTCATCTTAAATTTGTTGGAAAGTAGTGTTTTTTTTTTTCTGGGGCATGATTTGGCTATGGGTAGGTTGAGACAAAAGTTGGACTCTTTTTCTTTAAAACGAAATTGCCCTACACTAGCGCTTGCAATTCACGATAATCGTCTCCCAAGATATAACGGCCCTTTTTCAAAATAGAAGCACTCCAAATTTTGAGAAACAACGAACGTAAAAGGTGTTTTGAACTTTCAAAATGCTTTTGGAAGTTGTGGGAGTGAAATGCAGAACTTCGAAAATGATTTTCAGACGTGGATGAATGAAATGCCAATTATTGGAAATCTATTTATAATAGATGAAATGTTTTGGCCATTGGGGCAAAATATATGTGCAACTTTTGGGTTTGCACTGGTTGGGACCGCATTGATTTGAACGTGGGTCCACGCCCATTTAGGCATGACTCGCGTGCCAAATCAGTTGAGTTGCACTCGAACGCGTTCCAGTTCATAATTCCAACTCAATTTGAGGTGATTTTGACTCATTCCCAAACCCGATTTCGATTCAAACCTCATCCAATAAGGACATGTGCACGTGTGGGATTCGATTGAATCTTCTAGCCAATAGGTTCTCTTCCTGTTACATACTTGTGGACCCCCAAGCGGCCGAGCACTTACTACCCACTTGAGACATGAATATAAGAAACTTTTCTTGTTTTTTTAGTATGGAATAGCCACATTTCCACTACACTCCATTTCAACTTTAATTAGCTATTTAGCTATCTTATTTACACATTTAATTTTTCATTCACCAAAAATTAGTTTTGACTAATTAAATATATATTTCACATCTACTCGTGACATAAAATATTAAAAAACAACTTACTTTTACAAATAACAAATTGAGCTTATTTAAATTGTTGGTCAGAGTTGATCACTCACCAACTATATAAAACCAAACAAAATTATTGTTATTAATAATTTTTGAATTATATAATTTTAGCTTCAAAAATATCTTATAAAAATGATCTTATAAATGAGTGAGCCAAACACCCACCGAGTAGTTTATCAATATAAAATGATCCGCTTCCGAATGGCTTGTGTAGATTTACTTAATTTATCCAATTCCAATGAATTTGAAAAATATATAGTGAGAATTGTCAATTTTTATCTATACTATATATAAATAGAACAACTAATTTTTACTCATGAAAAAAGAATAACTAAATTGTAGTGTGTTTTTAATAGATTATCAATATCCCTTTTCAATTAGATAATATCAAAATATTTTGTTTCAACGTTCTTCTCCTTCAGCCCCTACAATTATATATATGTGTGTGTATTTATATATATATATATATATATTCAAAAGAGTTACTTGATACTATTTTTATTTTTTATTTATGGTAAATTCAATAAACTAAACATCAGAATAATAAAAGAAAATAGATCATCATACAACATAATTAATAATTTTTTTCAATAAATCTTATACTATGTATTTAATATTTTCATATTAACTGTCGGATTTGGTGTATGTTATTTATTTTTTCTCTCCTCTATTTTTCACACTCTCTCCGGTCTTTTCTATCAACTTTCGTTTTACATACTTTCCACATTATTTTATTTACATTTGTATTAAATAATTTCTCATTTCAAATTCCATAAATTTTAAAAATACATTAAGAAACATATGTAAAACTTAATATATTTAGATAATGTTATGTCAAAGTATTAATATATAATTAAATTATATATATTTATTATGCACGTATATCGAGTATATTGAATACCGCTAGAAATACAAGTATATATACATATCAAATTTTTACCACAATTCGCTTGTTCCTATAATTATACGGCCCTCAATTGCCTTCGATCCATTAGCCGATAACGTCACTCCTATCACCTGCTTTTGGACAACAGTTAAACCGCTTCGCGAAAACCGTGTCCTTTTCAGACAGTATAAAAATATCGAAAAAAACGAAGAAAAGAAAAAAATATATCAAAAAACGAAAAAACTTCGCAAATTCAACGGGGAGAAGAATTAGTAAAATTGAAAGAAGAAAAAAAGAAAAAGTGGTTCACAGGTTTTCCTTCCCTCATCTCTCTCTCTCTCTCTATCTCTATCTCTATCTCTATCTCTCTCCTCTTTCTTTCCTCAGCAGTTCCCCCAAAGTCCTCTCTCTCTCTCTCTCTAAACTCCACTTAATTTTTATCTGAAATTCATCTAATAAATTTTTAACTTGAAGCTCTATTTAATTTTTGATTTGTTGCGTAGCAATATTTTTTTCTTTGTGGTTTTTTTATTTTCTTTTGGCTGGAGCGTGTGTTGTTGGGAAAAGGGTTTCTTGGAATATTGGAAAATTGTTGTATTGAATTATGGGGTTCGGTGATGCGGATCTTCTCGACGACGGTGACGGAGGCGGCGGAGGCAAGGCGCTGGCGGCGTCGGTGTCGTGCTCGATTTGCTTGGATGCGGTGACGGATAACGGAGATAGATCTTGGGCTAAGCTTCAATGCGGCCATCAATTCCATCTGGGTGAGTGCTGAATTTTACAATTCGTTCGGTGATTCTTACGATCTAATCGATTTTGTCTGTCTGATTCCCTTGCAACTGCGAAATTTTTTGTTCGGAGTTGATGGAATTTGCAGGGAGGCATAACTGATTTTTAATTTGATTTGGATGGAATTATGTGGTTTGTTTTGGCATTATTTAGTTCGAAATCTTTGAAATTGTCTTTTCAATATATTGTTTTCTGGGTTACCGGGTTCAGTATGTATGGTTTTAGGATCTGGGAGAAGTCTTTTTCTACTTCAAATTAACGGACAAATGTTCCATTGACAATGGGAAACATGGTTTATTTGTTAACTGGGAGCGAGTTGGGAAGGCCATTTCTTTCTAGAGTTGCTCTGTGTGAAGCGATTTTGCCATGTAAGATTTCCGGAAATATTACAGATATAAGAGGCCTTGAATTATGCAAGTTCTTTTGGGTGTTATACTCGGTATATAATATTCTGTGCTATCCCATTCGGTAAATTATGAATTAGGTTGCTCATAGTGGTTGGTGGATGATGATTAAGTTGCATGCCATATTCGTTAATAGTGAGGGAATGTGTGTGTTAGGATGTATTAACTTGACTTGAGGCGAGGTAGGAGTTGGTAGATGCAGTCTACCTACACTAAATCTTTTCTAAGGCATGTTCTGATGAGGGTGTAAAGAGCGGGGAGAGTGGCAGTAATTGCATTATATGCTGTTAAAAGTGGTCGAAACTGATGTCAGTTTTAGGTTGTATCTACTGTTGTGCCAAATGTCAAGTTTTAGGTTTTCTCCTTTCTCTTGAAGTCTGACTTTATTTTCCAGTTAGCAAACAAGAGATGCTTATTAGGAAATCATTTATGTCGTTGTTCAGTTGTTCTCCCTATTCTGCCTTTGCCTGAGATAAAATGTTCAGGAAGCATTTTCTATTCCACCAATTGATCAATCTCCGGGGGCTATATGTATTAAATTGAGAAGTGACCTTAAGTCGGTCTTCATAAATGAATAACTAGCACGCAGTCAATTTGTTTTCTTGTGCCTGATTGAAATGCCATGTGCTGTCTATTTGTCCAAATGACATATTGAACAGCTTAGTTTGTTGATGTGTATTTGAATAATAGTAAGCATTAATCATTATAAAATGGAGTTTGATGATCTGAATAAGTTAGTCGAATGTTTATACAATTTGGGTAATATCTTTATAGGATAGCAAATGTGACATTTGATTTGGAGAGGAGATTAGATCAAAAAGATTATGACAACCTTACCCAGTCTACTGTTTACCTACTTCACTGTATGAATGGTTTTCTCTTATTACCATCAAAATGAGTAATTGTTTAATCATCTCATTAGGGGAAAGGTTATTCATAAACATGAGTCATTGGATTGACTGTAGTCACTTGGAATTGGATTTGATGAATAACCTTCAAGAACTAAAATGCTGGCCTAGAGCATTATGGAACAACCATGTAAAAATATAGCTGAACTAATCTTTCTGGTATCTGTTGAGACTTAGTGTTCCAATCAATGTTTTTATATGGATTTTGAGTTTGATCAAATTCTTTACTAGGATTGTGCAGCTTTTGTTTCAAGGACTGTCCTCCACTTCTAGTTACTTTTGATGTATGCAGGCATCTGTTTCTTGAGATCACCACTAACAAAGGAGATATTATATAACATTTGCTTTTCTTCTGCATTATACTGTGGAATATATATTTGTGACTGTGAGGTTCTTTAGATACTTGCTAGCGTTTTTGTTTGTTATAGCACATAAAGGAATGTCTGTTAGTCTCTTGTGAGCATGTGAGTTGCACAGTGTGAATGCAAAGAATGCCTCTACAAGCACAATGCTTGCACTGAATCTTCGTGTTGCATTATTATGTGTTGACTTTATTGTGTTTGATCTGGCAGATTGCATTGGTTCGGCATTCAATATTAAGGGAGCAATGCAGTGTCCCAACTGTCGGAAAATTGAAAAAGGACAATGGCTGTATGCAAATGGAAGTCGTCCACTGCCTGAGTTTAGCATGGAGGATTGGGCCCATGATGAGGATCTATACGACTTAGGTTATTCTGAAATGGTAATCATTTTGAATCTAATCCATTGTTTTTGTGAGGGTAGATTTATTTTTGTTGTTGAGAGCTGGCCTCTATCATCGTCAGTTAAGTGAACAATCATCCTTTTTCTTGTGACATGGCCTTACTAGTTCACTACAGGACTCTAAGGAGCTTGATTTGAAGCATTATATCTTATTTGCTTTACTCTCACTCTTTCCTGTTATCTCTCATGGGGCATCATTTCTATTGTAATGAGGAATATAATCAGAGGAGACAATGGTAGCATATACCTTTCTTCACGGATTTGTTTGGTATCACTTTCTCAGTTCATATTCCAAAATCCAGAATTAATAATTTCATGCAGCAGCAGCATATGGTTGATTGTTTAATTCCTCTCTAACAATTCCTCTGTAGGAACGTCATGTAAGCCGTATATTAACTCAGTTGCTGTTCTGATATTTAGTTTTTGTATCAGATCTGTGATTCTAGATATGAACAAATGGATTGTGGATGTCTTGGACTCCTTGAAATATTTTTGTTAAAATGTCGTGTTTTGGTGGATGACTTGTTTGGGGGCATGTGGTGCCTTTTCTGTTTATGAAACAAATACCTATAATCGCTGTCCTACTTGGCTGCTCCTATCTTCTACGTTGCTGAACTGTTTACTTCCTTAGCTGGCAATCTTTTAACAGCAATAAACATTTGTATCCAGGAAGAGACTGGGGGATTCTTGATGAAGTTTGAAATGTCCACCATGCCAATACTGATTTATGTGGCTCACATGAATTTGTTGTGGAGATTAACTGTTTATATATTAGTTTCAAATGAACTCTGGAATTGCATTTGATTCTATCCTCTGCTCACTTCTAAATTTTGATTTGCAAAGCTTATGTTTTGGTAATTAAGCTGAGAGTCCAGAATATACCAGATTTCACTAAGTCATATTGTTTTCTTGTGAATGGATTTTGCAGTCATTTGGTGTTCATTGGTGCCCCTTCGGTGGTTTAACTAGGCTACCATCATCATCTTTTGAGTAAGCACCATCTAAACCTTATGAATTTATTGTTGACTGTTTTTCACGTTCAAATTTTGTTTCATTGTTGGAATATAAATATAGATGACACCTCTTTGGACTATTTTCATATTCCATTTGTCTTTGACTGCCTATCAAAAAATGTTAGGAGAGTTTTGCATTAGAGATAAGGTATCATATCATCGGTTCCATCTCTTTAAGAGGCATTTTGTCTTCACAGCCTAATATTGATACTCATTAAGATTAGCTTTGCTGTGCAAGCTGTATGTTTTCTCTTGAGATACACTGATTCAAAATGTTAGGTCTTTTAACTTGTCAGCTTTTGTACTGGTCTTCCAAGAATAACGTTTGAGCTTATCAAAAAACACACTTTCAAATTGTCCGTCATCCCTTGCCTTGTATTTTGTTTCTATTCTTTTAATGGAAAAGCTGGTGGGCTGTGCCATCCTTATTTGACGCCTCATGTTCTTGTTCATTGCATCTGTGCTAAAATATCGTTTTTTGCTTTGCATCCTGCTTTGTATGGTGCGAGTTGTTTATTCTATAGCCTGATGGCTGATTAGCGTAGATATGTGATGTACAGACTGGAGACATAGACAACTTTTACAC